>LUCM01009469.1:0-22292 GCA_008360955.1 Fasciolopsis buskii
CGCTTTTCTCGTTATTGAGTTTCGGTATATTCCGCTTAATTGATTCATCCACGATGTTTCAATTAGGCAATTAACCCGTCCCGAATCTGTCCGACGTTGCGTAAAGACGATTCAGATAACGATTCACTTCTGCGGCTCTTCTGGTTGGTCTGAAGGTGTCGCGGCTGAATCCATACCGCCCTGTAAAGGTGTAAGATCGCTTGCCTGATAGAATTCAGGAATCTAATGGCGTTAAGGTATAGTTTATTGTTCCTTCGAAAACAGGTGTTTGTCGACCTTGGTATTCTTATTTAGCCCAGTGCGCATTTCATCTGCCTGGGGAGAAACCATGGAAGCATTGGCGCGGTTTGTTCTTTCCTTGTTAGGAAATCATCAGCACGGTGCACATCGTGTCGCACGTAGAATGTACGGTGGACCCGGCAACAAACTGTGAGTCGAACGCTTTAGTGTTCCGGCCGTCGGATTAGCCACATTAGAAACAATTGAGTGCAACTCTAGAATCTTCTATGCATATTGATTCCAGTTGAGTTCGTTCTGCCGGCTGTGCCATTCAAGTACCTTCGTCACGCTTACGCTACCGCAGATATACAACTTTAGATGATGATGCATGTGCTGTGGCGGATTGTGGCAGCTATGGCAATATTGTTCGGGACTGGATGCTGTCGAGTGAACATTTTGACAAAATCGCTGGAATGGAGTTACAGACACATTTCAGTCACCTCGGGGCTTCAAGTGTCCTGTTAGCAGGAATGGGAACCTGGAAAAGAGACGGAACCGGCGAGCCCAGGCGGCGGGTACATTTTGTAAATGGTCAGTTTTCACCTGATCCAGATAGATGCAATCGAATTTTCTGATAAGCCGGAAAGTTCATACTGATGAAATTGCTGTGACTTCTAGGCCATCGAATATGCATCTGTCGATAGCATGTTTGTATTTTGAACGTGGTAGGTATGTGTACAACGATAAGTCTAAAATTCGATTACTGATGCAAGAAGGTTGAACACCAATTGAAACTTTGCCACTTTCGTTGGTGAGGCGATTGAAGCAGAGGGCGGACCAAATGTAGAACTGAGTCTTGTCACTTTGACGGCAATGTGAGGTATCTCGCCTGCTCAGTTGATGGGAGGAACAGAGTCGACAAAAGTTCGTCACCGGAGATTCGAAATTTGAACTCGTCATTGCAAGTAGAGGCCAGCAGACTCCCCAACAGGGAAGTAAAAGGAAGAAAAAAGAAAAATGAACAGGGGAACACGTAGACGCTTTCTGTCGAGGAACAGAAGGCCGGTTGTTCATTTTTTCTTGGTATGTTTGTTTGAGTAAAAGAGAGTGAGCGATACAGATTGTTGATATTTACACGGCTGGACGTGATACTTTTATGCCGACGAATAAGCCAATACACTTTTTCTACATGTTGTGAGGCGATCTTATGAAAAAGATGGCACCACAGGGCTATGCAAAATCATCATCGATAATCGTTGAAAACAGTACTATCCGCAATATTTATGTAGCCTGAGTTAGCTGATCAATCCTATGCGTAGATTACGACTTGGCTATTCGTCAGAATCTCGGCGGACCGTACGGCTTTGGTGACCGTACGAACGGGATCAGCTGTCGTAGTCGGAGGTCACATAATCTACTGACAGACGACCCAATGGGCGAACAGTCTTTATGTACACAGTGAGCTGCAACATGTTCATCGACTCTTCACACTACGACTACAACGCGTTCTCTTGAGGCGTAATAAGCCGATCATTTTCGCAGTGCAGGGAGTACTAAATCACTGCGTATCAGTGTTGATAGGAAAGAGGTTGGAATCTCATGCATCTCAGTTACGTACAATAAAGAACTACATTTGTGAAGCACCGTAGTACAGCTGTTTCAATCGTTGCTTCGTTAGGAGATCGTCGATGCAGTTGCATACTCCACTCAAGTCAATCCGCACTCGTTCTGTAGGCAGTCATATTTCAAGCGTTTCGTTCTGTTACCATAGAGGACTAGACTGCGAACGGAGACGAGTCTGAGATCATCAACTCAGCTAGCGACGAGTATACGAACCTGGTTTTGAGTGGCTGAGTCGGGCAGTTAACCGTTGCGGAATCTTGTGCAGACCGGACCTAGGTCAGAGCGAAGTGATTAATTGCAGCTAGCTTAGCATGTTATCCTACCACACAGGTCTGGGGAATTGAAACAGACTGGGTCACAGTCGCTTCCATGTTCTCTTTTATTGGTGAGTTGACGCGCGTGAATCTCAGTGGTGACAATTATTTAATGTAAACATTCATCTCCTACTACGTAAATATGGAAACTGTTCGTCTGTTTTTATGATATATTCGTCACGTCAGCCCAGTGGATATCCATTCTGAAGCTAACAAACTCGGCCTGAAGCACGCATAGCGATATACGCGCATGGTAGGGCTAGTATATTTATATCATAAGCAAATAAATAGTTCAGGTTAGCTTTTTGTCCACAGTTTAAAGGAACGGATTCGGCTTGCAACTTTCTATCAGCCAGGTTTGTTAGGAATGTTTTGCATTAATCGTTGACTGACAAGTTAGTCGAACTGCCTGAGTAAGTAACATGAAAGATGGACTACAACTGTGCACCACTGTTCTTCCCTTCGCTGAATTACCACAATCACAATGGTTAGCTGACGGCTTGGATGTGCCAATTTTATCTAATTCACGGATGTATCTGTCAAGGTTCAACTGGCAACCGATCGTACGCAATTAGAAAATTTTCCAACCCTGATTGTCCATGTCAATGTGTCCAGGCCACAAATCGAAATAACACGCATTCTGAGGTTTATCAATGAAATCCGTGAAAAGCTTTGCATGCACCTTGATACTTGGCTTAGCATGCCTAGAAGATATACTGTGATTATTGATGTCTGATCAGCATTGTGTTATTTAGCACTTTTTGTATGTACTATATATATATATATATATATATTGTCTGTTTCTCTTCCCGGTTTTCTACTGAACGTGATAGTTGCGGTGTACACGAAGCTGGACTAAACAAGTTACAATTTAAAATACAAAAGCTTTATTCAGCATACTTGAAAAACCAGAATATGGTAGAAAAATAATTTCACTGAGGCTCAGAAAATCTATTCGCACAAAAGGTTTAAAGATGTGCCGTGACATTTGTTCACATTATTTCAGAACTACTTCAGAACTATTCGGAAATGACTAGGATTTCGTTCACATGTCTCTATGTTGACCTCTATCTTGAATATGCATATTTGCACGAGATATTTCAATACATACTGGTTACTTGTGTTATGTCTGCGAGTAGACCCTTTTTCCAATATACTGGAATGCAGAGAAGGGGTTTTATCTAATTTTGACTATTCGTGGCAGGAGTCTGAATAATTTTAGCATAGATCAAAATGACAAGGTAAATGGCTGACCGTTTGCGATTCGTTTTATTTCACTTCTAGATAAGCATCATAAAATATCATGAATTAACTTGGCTCCTTTATTATACCGGTTTGCAGAGTGAAATAAAGCCAGTTTAACATTGGGTGACTTTGATTTCCAAGTTAGGCGTGTCTGAACTTGAAAATGAAATTTCATAGACGGTTTTTTGAAGGATTTTAAGATTTATAAATGATGACAAGAATGTTTATCCAACAGCAACAATTATTTAATCGGATATTCTATCCAGGACCACGCCTATATTTCTAGGCTGGTGGTACTTATTACTTTCCGTATTTCCTATTCACTGGCGTCTAACAATGATGAACATGAATATTTCCATCCACGAAAGATCTTGATTTACATCACATTTGACCTTTCGTCAAGGACATTTAGTCGCACTACGTTGACCCCATACATTTTTATCGTGACAGTAAATCAATGAGAAGAAAAAAATAAAATCTCTTGGCAACTCGATGTGGATGACAACGAACGGATTTAACTACTTCGATCAGTTTAGAAATCTGTATTTAATCTTTTCCAGCGTTTTAAACTGTAACAACAGTGGAAGGAAAAAGCAATTTGGTTACTTTATTAGACTATATATGACATTTAGTCGGGGTGTTCTAGATCAGCCGGTTCGAGGAGTAGTTGGCATCACCGTCTGAGGCTTTCTACTTCGAGCTTTCGGCTAAACAGTCGCTTTTTAGACAATAGAGCTAGATGAGAATTAAGTAAATTGTTGGGAACTGGTAATTTATTGCGCAGTTCGCAGTGCCGTCGGACGAGACTAGCTATTCTTTGGTCCTCGATACATCCTTGAGTTGTAGAGGTCAGTGAGCATAGTGCCATGTATGGTGAATGATTTATTGTTAATAACACAGCGTTGTTGGTAGATGTAATGTACAAACGTTTCCACTACGGCGAGAAGTCTTTCTCAAGGCAAGTTTTACAAGTGTGCTTCGTAAAACGACCTTGTTTGACTTAAAATCAGGATTTCAGCCAAACCTCCTGGAGTGACTATCAAGGATTGGGCAATGTGCATGGAGAAACCTGAATATTCGAAATTTGGTCTCCCAGTAAAGGCAGTTTAGAACCTTCACTAATACACCTATCCATAACTGCAATAAACTTTTCGAATTTCTTCTTCCTATATGTCGTTGCTAGCCTACATCTGGTAGTCGAAATACACTCACAGAAGTCCCGAAAATTACGAGTCTGACCGTACTGAAGTAGCTTCCTGAAAAATCAATCAAAAAATCATGTGAACGTGTGGTGAACTTCAAAACTGATAAGACAGTGAAACGGTCCAGTTAAGCATCAATTCTGTTCTTTTAAGAATAACTGTCCATGTCAAATGCAACTTTGCGAAAGATCGACTAGCTACTATTGTCAAGACGTCTGTCGCATAATGCGACCTAAAATGTGAGCCGAATCACAGACACCCCCGCTTCAAATGACCGAGGTTACGTCAGTACCTAACATTTAGGTGTCGATAAGTCGAACATCAATGAAGTGTCCATACGACAGAGGGGAATGCTCAGAAAGAGTAATCCGCTTGGAAAATATTAAAGCCTACGACTAGCTAATTGACATCGCAGAATAAAAGTTGGGAAGATGAAACGAAAATAAAAGTAATGAGGATGGGATGTTTGCACTCTATATTAAAAATTCCAGTTCCTATTCACATGAAGACTAAGTTGGTTACATGTTTCCTATTAGTTTGTATCTTACTCGCCTGTTCTTTGCATTCTTGATATGACTAAGCATAAAAGTGTTAGGTTTAGTGTTCGTGAACTGTCAAGGGAATTTTCCATCTGTACAATTTGTTCATTTGTCCGTCAAATAAATCTCTTTCTTCTCCTCCTTCCTCACCCCCCCTCATCCAACTCACCCACCCACCCCCCCCCCCCCCCCCCCCCCCCCCACACACACACCCAACAAACAACGACAACAAGATTCATTGGGTGGTAATGCAAAGACCGTAATGGTTGCCAATATTGGACCAGCTACGTACAATTACGATGAGACATTGAACACGTTACGTTATGCGAATCGAGCAAAAAATATTAAAAACAAACCAAAAATTAACGAAGATCCGAAAGATGCCCTTCTTCGTGAATATCAAAGTGAAATTGAACGATTGAAAGCATTGCTCAAAGCAAAAAAGGCCGGAATTCCACGAGGACTAGGCAAATCAGGGCAACGAAACAAATCACGTGAGTGCTATTGCTGTTCCAATCGATCTTATGCAAGTCTGTTGGAATGGACGATTGTTTAGATATGACGATCACATGGAAGTTATTCAGCTGATAGATATATTATTGGCTAAGGCGTTCGACTCAGAATCGTTCGTCCCGGGTTCGCGTCCCAGTTCGGGCGCGGTGGATTTGCACTGCTGATGATTCCTAACGAGCTGGATGAAACAGCTGTACAATGTTTCCATGGTTTTTTTAACAGTCAGTTGAGGGATGATATCACGTGGGAAATTATTTCATGATAAGATAAATTAGGATGAAAATCAAATTGCACTAGTTGTCAACCTTTGGAACAATCGTACTACTGGTATGAATTGACTTATCATGAATGCTTCTGAGTGGTACGGAAATCGAAACAGATAGTAGCCGTTAGAAACCGAGATCATTAGTTGCGTGTCCAGTTGTTATTTCATCCATATAGAATTATATCAAACGTGAGGTCAATGCTCCTTCGAAAACGATTTTCAGGTGTTCGTGATCCGTGATTTAGAAGGAGAAAGAAAAATTTCCCGGCCGAACTCCGGCAAATGTGATCAACATTATGCTGTACTTAGAGTGAGAATGAAGATAATACATGTAACCAATTCCTTATACAATCATTAGTGAACGTCACATTGAAAGGATTAAAAGGTCCAATGGAAGAATAAAGACTCATCGACGAGGCTCTTATAAACCACGGTAGTAATTATAAAAACAATATCAACCATTTTTCTAGGCAAAACTTGGTTAACCTACAGATAGTTGCGGATAGATGAATAGGGAATGACCAGATTGATTAAACAAAAGTGACATTCGTTTATTCAATTAATTTTCATCTTGTCATATGCTCATCTTGTTAGGTAATGCTGGAGGTGAAGATATTAGTGCTGAGGAGGCTGGAACTGAAGATGATATGGAAGGAATTGAGGCATACATGCGATCAGAACAAGAAAAGTTGTCAGCAGAAAAGGCAGCCATTATGAACGATCAATCCTTGGTAACCGAAGAAAAATCCCGTCTTTTAGATCAATTAAAGGTATGTATGATTATTGTTATTGTTCGGATAAGAATAAATGAAGGCATGAGGATTTAGAAACTCGTGTTTGGGCCAAAGTCTTACGTTGAACGGGCTATGCTGACGGACACATGCGGTGTGTATGTTGAATCGCTTAGCATTTGTCGTTCGTCGATTTAATGGACTTAAATAAGTACATATAGCTCAACTTGAAAGCTATTCTATCCAGTATTAGATCCCTGTTTCACGTAGTCTTATGTGTTCTTCCATTCTGTGAAGAGATTTTGGACAGTCCTTGAAATTTCATATTTTCCTACCTCCGTGGAATTGATTGTTCCGTGAATTCTAAAGTGTTTGATGCCATGTTCATCTAAATATGTTTGTTGCTTGTCGCTTGTCGGATTGTCTATTGACATTCATCTCCCACTTTTGGACTTCCACATTTGTTTCCCATTTTTTACATTTTTACAATAAAACTGTTTTTCACCCAAATACCGCCTATTTATTTTCACTTGTCCACCAAGTCAAGACCGACATATATTCTCAACAAGCACACTCAGCTCGTCAGAATCGTTCTCTATAAATGCTGATTTCCTCTTTTAGTACTTATTTATTCATTTTCTCACGTCACCAACACACTTTCCATCCGGTCCAGTGTTTTACTGGCCATATAACCAAACTAGATTTTTCACCGGGTCGTACGAACGCCATCGACGACTTTAACCGCCTTAGGGCATCAGTCCACCCCCATTCCATCTCGCCCGGTTTTGCAGTTGATGTCCATCTAGGATTCCATCAATCGCGTATGTTTCTGTGTTTTTAAATCTCCTCGTTTTTTTTCTATTACTCAAACATTTCTTCTATTCCGCTAAATTACATTTTCGATCTGGATCTTTTTCCTCGTTTCACAAATTCCAATTCCACGATAGATTTCCAAATAGACAAACCTCATTTGTTTCTCTCAATTGCGTCGTTATCGTTCGTGATACACAGAAGATTTTGTATTCGTTGTAAGACTTCATCCTTCTTTTGGTGTGAAGTTTGTGTTCACGTTTCATTTCCATTCCGTAAGTCTGTAGTCCGTATTCTGTCATGAAGAGAAAAAAATTTCACTATCCCTATGCCATCGTTGACTTTTAGCTTACATTCTTCATAGTTCAACACGTTTTTTTTCCAAAATAGTGAAATGCTGTTCACGTTTCTAAATTTCCGAACAACGTATATTCATATTTTTTTGTTCAGATGCAAAGTCCACGAAATGTTCCCTACTGGATTGCTCTTTTTGCACTTTAATTTTTACAATTTGTAAAGCTTATCTCTGTTTTATGTGAATCACATTGCGTGTATTGATAGGTAGAAATTGGGGAACGAGTTCATGTCATCTTGTGGATTATATTTCATCTGTTAAAATTTACTGGACACTCAATCAAGGCCTGATCACGTTCTCTTACTGTATTATTGAAATTTTCAGATGATGATATGATTAAACTTCACAGTTGTTGTCTTAGCCGCGTCAAAAATTTCTAATTTTTTCTATTCTAAACTCTGAGCATTGTATAGTGTTGTTCGTTTCGAGAATGTTTTCGTCAATTTTATTATCTGGTTGAATATTAGTACACAGAATCGGCAACCTCGAGATCGAAAATCGTGACAATTTCACTAGAAGTGGTTTGTAATCGATTATCACATGGTTAATCCCGTTGAAGTATACATTTTGGTTTATGACATCGGTTTACACGTCGCATTTTCCCCCCTACAGCTAAAAGAAGCCCGATTACAGGAAGAACAAACACAAACGCAACAATTAGAATCGAAACTACGTGCAATGGAAAGCAAATTGTTACGTGGCGATTGTTCGATTGTGGAACATACCCGAATGCAAGAAGCCACTTTGGCTCAACAACGTTCACAAATGGCCGAGCAAAGAAAACGGGAACGAGAAATTGTTGCACGAATGCGTGAAGAAGAAGGTAGTGTGGCCAATTTGCAAGAAGGATTCAGTTCGTTGAAACAAGAAGTTGAAGTGAACACACGTCGTTTGCGTAAATTGTTTGACAAATTACAGGTTCGTAAATTCGAATCGATTCGAACATTTAGGTCAATTGTAAGCGGGTAATTTTTTTTTCCACCAAGGTCTTGATTGCTGAGCTTGCTGGAGGAGAAGGGTTAAGTAGTAAAAATTTCTTCCTCGGCCATGGTTGTATAATTGGGCTTGGGAATGGACAACGTCAAATCGATCAGTGATATTCGGGATCAAAAAATCAGTCAAAGCGATAAAGACTTTTTGAAAAAGATGCATAATGTACTTTGGTATTTTCACTCTTTTTTTGCATCGATTGGGAGTCTTAAAAACTCCTTCTCTTAGATTGACAAAATTTCTCAATAATTTACGGCAATTTTTTGAGTGGTGTTTGTTAACGGCTTTTCAACTAACAGGTCATTTGGCCTATTCGTCCCGATCATTGAGTCTTTGGTCTCTTAATTTCGAAATGAATATGTCTGAGGTACATTATGCACTTCTGAAATGTAAACTTGTGTTGCAGACCTGGGTTGGCTCCAAGCCTACACTAGTTCGTGCTAGGATGAATAAATTTACTCGCTCGGCTGGTGGTATCTCACTAATTGAGGAGATGTGCTTTCATGTATTCGTAAATCACGATTTATGATCACCAGTTGGATGCATCTGTGGTGTCGGTATAAAATCTGCTTATCGATCAAACCCCGAATGTGCACGGAAACACTATGAATATTTTGCCTTCACGGCTCATAAACAGGGCTGTTGAGAGGTGTGCGAGGATTTCCGCTGTCTTTATAATATTGCTGGAATGTGATAAAAGACTCGTCTTATAAACTTAGCTGTTTATCTTAACATACTGGACCCTTGAGCATAACCACGGTAGGAGGAATGCAACTGGAATAGATGAGAGTGTTTGGGACACGTTTTGCGCATATTCACAAAATGTCTGTCTCACTGTAAACTCCTCGAGGCAGGTATGAGGTTAGGACATGAGTCGAGTTGACTGGTTAGCTGCATGGTATAAAAGTAGGTGCATTTTGACTGCCAGATTTGGTTCCATGAGGTCCCCACTCCTCCAGAGTGACTATTTGAAAACAGTGGGCAGCACTATTCATTGCCACAGTCGGTGGCACTATTGCATTCCAAATCATTTCTGTTCTTTATAGTTCTTCAATTTTCTAACATTTAGCTGATCCCCTGATAGTTCTTGAATTTTTTGTTCTTTGAAGAACTGGGCAATGAAAGACCATTTGACGCACAAGCTTTCTTCTGTAACTCTCGACCATCCAAAATACACGACCACGGTTATAACGGGTACAAAAATATGTCGTGAGTACTGACCATTAGCGTTCATATCTAGTGGAATCTTCTGCCCTTCAAATAATAGGCTATTGACTATGAACTTAATTATCCATTTCCTTATTTTCGGTTTTTGCAGGAAGTTAAACAGGAAATCAATGAGGCCCAGGAAGATGGTATCCGTGAACGACAAGAACATGAACGCGTTCAAGAGGAGCTGACAAGGGAAATCAAGTTACGGATGCTCATTTTAGAAAATTTCGTGCCATCCGAAGAGCGCAAAAAATTGGAAAGGCGAGCCTATTTTGACGAGGAAGCAGAAGTTTGGTGTCTTCGTCCAATAATCTGCTCCAAAGGTGACAGCGCCACTGATTCTGAGTAAGTTTGGGCAGGTATTCGTCGTTTGAAGGTTATATTTGAGCCTACTCATGAGTAGGCGAAGGTGAAGGGGGGAAATCACGGATTATCTGTGAAATCAAAATTGGAAATGTTTGATCTATTGGAGTATCGACACACTTACGTTTACCTTTATGCTAATTTAGTCATCCTCACTTATTATCTATTTCTGTGGCCTGAAATGGTTCTGGTTTGCGATTAGTCAGGTTATCAAAAACAGCTGAAGCGAAGAAGTCCTTTTAATTAAAATCTCTCGAACTCCTACACCAGTATAGGTCCAAAAGGTAATTAAAACAGTTTCAGCTGTTAAATCTAAGCTAAGGGAGAGAGGAGTGTTCGTCAGTTTATGATAAACAGTATTTCGATTGTTTGTGTAGTCTCGTTGTCAACACTGGATATTCCACTAGCAGCGATTACTCACTCAGAGTTACTTGCCGTGCTCCTATCAATAGCCAAAATAAAGTGAGAAACGTTATTTTGAATACAGCTGAAGTACCGGCCGGGTAATCTCACCACCGAAAGAGCAAAAACAAAAAAGTTCTTTCAATAACATCCATCTGCCGCAAAATATCACATAAACAAATGACTAGTACGATAACAAGATGACATCGAACGGATGCCTCTTCTACGTCAAGAACCAACCTCTGTGTCTAGACATTGAGGTATGAAGTTAAGCTTCTTAATTATGTGTCGAGTCCATACCACTGTAGGAGCTCTAGAATGAATAAAGGAGGAAGATTATTCGCCTGAACAAGTCACTGACAAGATCATTCGAAACGCCGGCAACTAGTGTTTTTATAGTACTGAAGTTTTAGTAAGAGGACTAAGAAACGGAATGCCAAAAAAATTTAAGGATTAGAACCAGCTTTAAATCCAGCTAAAACGGTTGGAACTAACTTCAGGTTAAGGTAGAAAATTCAAACGCTAGTGGCAGATGAAAAATATCCTATTTTGCAGCAGTATGAAGAGCTGGTTGGTGAGCTTTGTAGTAGGATATAGTTCGGTCCTTGTAGTATGAACTGAATGTGCACACGCTACAGTGTCACGCCTGCCCATAAGATGAATTCTCCGAATTGAAGTTCTTAGAGGATAAGTAGATAAGGTTATTCCATAGCGTGATGAACATTTAGGGAAGTTACTGTCCGTGAGCCCAGAAAGATTCTAAAGAAATGACACTTTATACAAAATCTTATTCAGTGGAAACTTAAGCAGTCCGATTTCGGTCATTGAGGGCATTTTACTCGCGATCGGTTTATCGCCAATGTTTTACAACGAGAATACTTGTGTACAAGAAGTCATGCCATTTCGTGCTTTTTAAGCAAATTCGTTTTGATTTATTGGTAGCCATTTTTCGCTTTGATTGGATGCCCGTTTTCTCGGTCGTTTTCAATCCTCGGTATGCACACAACGATTAAGGAGTGCGCAGTGTTCGATCCATTAAACCGATCGGGAGTCGCAATCAATAAATAATGCTGAACTTCCAAATGATTTATGGCGTATTCTGATTACTTTTTGTGCGGTTTTCAACAAAAAATGGAAAATGGAACAATATTTATCAGTCCTAGGGTGCAGATTTAAAAAACAAACATGGAAAAGAATGTTTCAATCGATTATCGCAGATCAGCATAAATTTTATGTCGCATATGATCTGGAAGTATCGATTAGACCAATGAAAACATGACTGTACCGAGTAGTTTGATTTGCACGCCGCACCACAAAACTACTGGAGGTTTGTGGTGTCATTTGTCAGTCAACTTCTGTCTTTACCTGTATTCTTGATCTTTTACTTCCTTCATTCATGGAAGGAAAGTGTACATCATTTCCGGGAAGTAGGTCGACAGCCCATGTTGGGCTGCCAAATGGGCAAGCCGACCGAAGATGGGAGAATTCGAACCCGAGGTTCTCGCCTCCAAACACCACGATCTTACCCTTTTGGCCACCTCCGGCAGTGATAGGGTTAGGAAATGCCCAGTGTTTCCATAGATCCACAGTTTCTCCGTGTGTTTGTGTCCGGAATTTATTTGGCACGTTTCGAAAAGCCATATCAACTCGTATCAGTTTTGACAACCATTAACTCCGCACGTTTCGTTTGCTGTCCCACCGGACGGTTTACTTGAAAGAGAAAAAAAGAACGAAAGATAGGGAGAGATAGAATGCCAAGCAATAAAGTGATGAATTATCTAGAAGAGAAAACATGTCAAATGCAAGAACGTCACCGATCGCGACACTGAACTGTCTCGTCTATTGCATTCGACCATCGGATTTTGAAATCCCGCGGACTCAATCCTGGCAGCATAACGAGATCCATAGAAGCCAGTTCACTGATTAAATATTTCATACTTTTTCCATGCATTCGATTGATCTCCTCGATCCATTTTCCAGCCATTACGTGCCTCGGAGAATCGTGTTGAGTGAAGCACGGTTTCCGTGTGCATGTATACAATATATCCTAACCACTTTTGTAGCTTCTTGTCTAGCTACCAGAGTGGCGAGCAAACCAAAAACGGATCAAGTCAGAACCAAAAGACGAATCCGGAAGAAAGTGCGGTACTATTTTTTTAATGCAACGGATAAAAAGTGCATACCTTAACAGTAGCCGAACAGGGAGAGCGAAACACGGGATCGGGTCAGGCGGTCCGAAAAGTTTCTAAACACAATGCACGCGGCACAGTGCGTAGGTCAAACGAAACGTGTACGTTAAGGTTACGTTGAAAAAATTAAAACAAAATGATAAGTCCATGGGGTTCGACAATCAGAACTAAGAGGTAGACAGATGCCGGTAATGATTAACACGAATTCGGTAGCAGAAAAGAGGAATAGTAAAGTTAGCGGATCGATTTTCACACTTGCGCGTCCAATGAACACTGTAACTCTATTCTATTCAAATTCATTTCTTCTTTTAATGATGGAATATTACGGGAACTTGTTATGATTACCGACTGAGATCTCGTCCTGGTCGGATTAGGAAATGTGATCTAATTTATTCGGGTTAGTTTGCGCGTCTGGACTGCAAGGTACGTTGGCTATCTGTACACCAATCTATAATTTTTCAACTAAAATACTTGCCAAATATTCTGAAAAAAGACGTATTCTCCTTAATTCTGACAATATTCGAAATTATTTTGACTGAATTTCAAATCATGGATCGCCCATTGTGTAGAATTGTAGAGTAGAAGAACTGGCATGTGCCGCGAACTCTACCCACTGCTTCTTTTGTTTTGATGTTTCTTGCTCAGTGGTTTCGTTCTTTTCCAGGATTCCAATGACACACGGTTCATAAACAGATCTGTAAAAAAAATACTTGTATATAGTTTTAAAGTAATATGACGAAGTAGTATATTACAGTTCACCTTAAAAAAAACGTTGCATGACGCACTTCACAGCTGTTTCATCTGAAATGTTTGGAATAATCAACTCTGATACTTACACAGCGAAACCGAACAAGACCTGGAACCTCTAATTGCACAATTTTCTTTTCGTTATTCTCGTTCTCCAGCAAACGATGGAACAGAACGTCAATGTAAAGTTATTGATTAAAAAAAAATACACCGTACGTCGTCATTAATCCTTGTAGTTCGGTTTTCAATTCCGTGATTCACTGTGCCGCTTTTGACTCACAACACGGATAAAATCCACTAGTTATATGTTCACCTCACCTGGTTGGACACATACGATACAAATGTACGTGTTGCTTACATACGTGGGTTCGAACCCCGCAAATATCACGGGGTTTTTACCATTGTGTCAATTCTACATGTTTATTTACTATTCAGACGCAAACGCTGAATGATGAATAAGGGAGCTTAAAAATGAATTCTCCCTGCCCAGGTAACTGGGTTTAGGAACGGAAATGACTTCGTACAATTCACTGAAATCCGTACAACAATTATATTAATACACCAAAATTGATCTGTTGGACTTCTACTTCGGATCATTTCCGATGCGCGACGTGAACACATCACAACTGAGCAGTCAAACGGCAACCATTTAAGGTTATGTCTTTGGACAGATTTCATCCGAATTCAAAGTATATCAATTTCAAGAAAACGAATGGCAACCAACTGAGTACTGAGAAATGGGGTAGTTGACAAGTGGTGATACTTTATCGTCACGCTCATTGATTACTTCGTTATCCAAGTGTTATTGGATTAAAATTTTAGTTTCTATAGCTACCATTTTTCCAAGTTATGAGAATCATATAGCGCTACAGTTAAATATGATCGGGACTACAAATCAAAAATCCTACTCGGATTTTGTTTTCGATTCCATACTTAACAAAGTTTTCAATTGTAGATGTCAAATAGGTTGAACATGTAGAAAAAAAAAAAAAGAAACGATGCACCGAGCTATTTGTGTAGACGAATTACAAATCGCTTAAACTATCCGATTGGTTCTTCATCATCCTAGTACTTTTCGACCCGGAGGACATGAAAATTGTCTGCTTAGAGTGAGATATCTGAAGAAAAAATTTGTCAAAACAAAAGTAGTTTTTTTTTTCATATCAACAGTCTTTATGATTGTTTGGCTTGAATGAACAACTACAAGACAGCAATGATGTATCTTGGTCCGGGTTTAATTAGTCCATTCCATGCTACTGTGTGTTGTCACCATTTCAGGCTGGTGAGAGAGATCCAAGTGTGTCTGAACGTCGTGAATTGTATGATAGGTTGGACTAAACAAATGCAACCGGTGTCCCCGGTCATATTCGCGTATGTATGGCTAAATTTGTAAAGTTCGATTATGGGTGTGCAAGGGTTTAGAAGTGAGACGTGACCTTTTAAAAATCATGGTACGCGAAACTCTTTGGTACAAACTTTGTCTCTTAACTGTCCACATCTTGTCAATGCAATTCCGAGGGATGGGGTACGAATGCGACATGTCAATCCATACGTTCATCATCGTGATAAATAAACGCATAGATTTGTCCTGTGGTGAGGTTAAATTGACGTAGCTTGAAACATGTGTCACAAAAGACTCTACACGCTTTTCTAACTTAGGTCTGGACGGATTCGAAAAATCACTATTCCATAAAGTTACCAGAGGCCATTGGGTTTATAGTTATTAGCTAAGGTACAACTTTGGTGCACGTCTTCAGTGCTATTTCGAATTTCCCTTCTACACTTCGGTGGACATGAAAAACTATCTCGTGCTGTTAACGTGGCTTTTGACTGCTACTTTACAACACCGTTTAATCGATAATGAAAAAATGAACGAGACATAGTGAAAAAGCAATTGCGAAGTAATACGTTAAAGAACTGTTCAGAAGTATCGCTGACCGGGACATTCAGCCGTATTATCTATGGTTTCTAGCTCTAGTTTAATAACATCCTAAGAGAACTTCAACCGGCAGTATACTTGGCCTTACACGAGTCAGATCACCAGTTAACTGTTTCCTACTTTTTTCGCTGTAGGCTCGAATAGCCAACTTCATTTATCTTCGAACGGCCACCTGTTTCGGATAACAGTTTATGGGAAGGCAGTCGTTTTGTCGATACTGTGTGCTTTTCCACTGAGAGGAAGTCGTGCATCAGAGTGACGTCTTGAGTGGCTGTCCCAATTCATCACACGATCTCAGCCCTACTCGTGTTGTATGGTTTATACAAACCGATGGGCTCGATTTGGATAAGGCGTATCACTTGGCAATTAATGATGCTACTGCGCCAGTCCTTTTTTAGACATGCGATTTATCATGATTGTTCCGTGACCATATGACCCGAAACTTTGAGAACACATCTTAAATTTTCTTCATTAAGCTTAGGCAACGCTTAGTAAAAATCATTGGAATTGGGCACTTTACAATGTTGTTTTTTCGGCTGGATTGCGATGTTGATTTCCGCCTATGGGGATAAAAAAATATCTCAAAACAGATCACGGGGTGGGAAATGCAACAACTAATAAAGGAATGCAGATCATAGGAAAGTTAGGTTGGGCTTTAATGTGTTTGGACCAACGCACGAGTTGTCATTGCTAGGCTATCTGTCATTTTCGTCGATCGTTTTACTCACTTTTAGTTTCTCCTTAATGACAAACTAACTTCGGGATATTTCTTGTCATGGCGAACCGTCTCTTCTCCGATTTCAATTTAGACCACTGAATTTCGCAATCCCCAAAGCAGCATGTGTGAATTGCACGTCTCATTGCAAGTTACGCTTCAATATACTTTGTATCAGTTTGAATATACTGGTGTCTCTCAAGAGATCTAGGATGGCATAAGAGAATAGGTTGAAGTGCACATAACTAACCACCGGGATTTTCGTTGTGATATTTTTCAAATAAACCAATATCTAATACATTATTTCGGACTGTTGACCCAGTAACCGGTGTTTTCCTTAGTCTGTCATCTTTCACAGACGAATAACTTTTGCACGTGGAAGGTTCACATAAAATTATGAAAACTCCTTACATAAAAGTTACTTGCAAATTGTTTGGAAGCGTGCAATGTTTAGACATGATGTATTCTGTTTACGGGGAAAACGCGAATTGGAATCTATGTTTGTTTCTTCCAAACAATGATACGGAACAAACAAAACCAGTTCCAGTCACTTTGGAAGACTTCTAAAATGTTTTACTTTTATCCGTGTGATCAATAGTTGGGAAATTTTTACTTTGAGAGTGTGTTTCGTCTGCAATAAATGTCAAACAAACAACACGGTCGATTGTTCGTTTCTTTGCGAATTCGTTTGTGATTGATAAATGACAATTTGAACCGAGGTGCATGGTATCATGGTAGTGGTTGGTTAAAATGTAACCAAGGTGATTGATCTGTTCAATTTTTTCCCATCGTTTGTAGACCGATACTCCGAGTGACCAGCATCAAAACACCCTGGTCAACTTCACTATCCTGTACAAAAAATACAATTAATTATGATATTGGAAATGAAAAAAAAACAGTTGTCATGATCGAAGGAGGACTGAAATAACGTATACCTTAGTGTCCATTAGTTCATCATACTTACGATGAGAAATCGATGTCCAAACCAATTAATTTTCTGATAGTTATAGGTGTCAAAATTCATTGTTGATGAAGGTTGACCCGAGTGATTTTTCCGAGTCTTGGATGCTAATCTCTTTGTCTTTTTCTCTTCCCCGGGTTCATTGTGAAATGAGGATCATTTTGGTTTTATTGGATAGACACCATGAAAAATTATCTTCAATATTGTGTTTGCTATCACAACTAGGATAGGAATAAATTTCAGGTAATACTACTTCTCGGTTTATATTTTAGCCAATTATATCTTTTAGGAAAATGCAGCATAGCGTACAATCGATATATTCCCTCTGGTAATATTTCCTTACAGAATCACTAACCTTGACCATATTTGTTGTTCTAGTTTAACATACCGTGTGAATTATGTCAAAATCTCAATTTAGACCGTGTTTCCTGGGTCCCTGATCACGTCATATCACTTGTTTTGATGGCTACCAATAATGTTGTATATGCTGAAAAGCTAAGTTAGAACACAGTTGAATCAAGCTCATACAACGGGTGCTGAGTTCGAGCCATCGTATGCACTGACTGACATTTGCAATTTGTTTTAATGTTTTCCCAATTGGCCAGTTACAATTATCTTTTTTCGTCCCTAAGTCCTTTTGGATGTTTGGCCATGCATCCGCTAGGGATTTCTTTTCTACTAGTCAATGGGTTGATTGTGCTTGCCTTGTAGATTTCATTATAGTGTGAATTTTGTTATGTCCACTGCAATACTGCTGACTATTAGGTACGCAGATAACTAATCACGTGCATTATCCTATGCGTCTGCATTGAACATAACCTAATTTTTTTCCACGAGGTGAATCATGCACGAATTACAAACAACTGTTTTCCCATTGTTCAATACGTATTGTGTCATCTTACTGCACAGTGTACTGTTCTGATCGCAGATGAGTCTTAGGCAAGTTGCTGGTACAAAACTATTTATGATAAATTACAAAACTATGTACTGCCAGCACACACACACACACACCTACACACTGTTCGATTATCAGTACCATTGGCAACCCTATCGATCGGTTTCTTGTTACACAGTTCATTGAATAGTACGTAGAAAGAAGCACTCCCTTAAACCTCAGGATTCAAACCAATGGAGGGGAATTGCAATCTTGTACAGAATCAAACAGGCTCTCAAAACTCAGCTGAATATGGTAACCATCGGAGTGACAGCGAATGACCTTCTAATACGAAAGTAATCGGCTGATCTGGAAGTGAAATCGTTGATCATTTTGGAGTAACAGATGCCCGGTTCATTTGACTACTACCGTCTTAGTCGGTGATCGATCGGAGTACAGAAGGGAAATGGACCTGAGTTATGCGGTTGCGTATGTATTGTGTGTGGGTTGCAAATACATCACAGTGTTTTGAATGATTAAAATCCGATGCTGGTTTTAACTCAGATTGAAAGTAGTGAAGATTTGTGATAGGTAAGTTTAAATGTCGGGTCGCTGAATTATCATCACCAATCGAGGTGACGCCATTGGTTGTAATCTTTTGTACGTACAAGATCAGCTGACCTCCTAAACGACCTTGAATTCTTGGCAAGCTTATTTGGTCTGATGGGTTTCAAGGTTTAGCAACTTGACTTTTAAAGCGGGAAATCTGGTCGCTTCAACTTGACGCAGTTGCGTTCGTTTTAATTATGTAATGGAGGATTTTTCGTTAGTTGAGTTCATTAATCCTCATCCGTCTGTACACTTACAGCCATTTAAGTTTTCTACTGACCGAGATATTTGAGTAATTCTAAGTTACATGATGCAGTTAGAATTTTATTCAGGTTAGAAATTTGTTCTTCTTGATTTCTGTAGATGAAAATAAAATTGAATAGGTCCTATCTTCTTGTAATGAGTTTCTGTCCGTGTATCTTTGTTGGAATCTTTCCTTTAGTTTGATCGATGTTGGACATTGCTGCAGTTCTTGACATTGACTTTGTGTAAAATTTTTTTCATGTCAAACTGTTTTTATGCTCTTGAAATTATGCTTCTAACGAGTTATGAAAATTTGCTATTGATTATATTACCCTGCGGTTAGCAAAATCTTGCCATTACTCTAGATATGTTTTTTGCAAGTTATCAAAATCGGCAAGGTTCCACAATCCGACAATAACTTCGAGGTCTTCCAGTATATCAATATCAAATTTACCGATACGTTCTCCATACAATATAGTTTATCGCAAAAAAAGATGTCCGATTTACGAATGCAGTTACGTTGAGTGTCGATAAAACGTTTGTGACCGTAAAATTTTATGCACTAAGGTATGGAGTTTCTGTAGAGTCCAGTACGAATACGGGATGAAAAGTATTGCAGTATATTCATACACCAGTACGAATGTATAAATATATAGTAGGAACATCATGCATTAGTAAAACAATCAGTCTTGATTAGGGTAATTGAAGGAGAATAGAAGCGGCTGGCTACTGTAAAAATACAAACAAAAGCAGTTTTGTAAATTTTACACCCAGGTTATGCCTCCTTTCTAATGTTCTTTTCACGTAACAGTAATCGGACTAATATTTGTCCAGATAGATAACTCTTTGGCTAAGAATATGCGATCGATCTCGTGTTTTTGAATGAAAACATCCGGATAATTTGCAAGTATTCGTCTATTATTGGAATCCTAAATTAACTGTGAATTTCAGTGAATAACCGTTGATGTGATAAATTTTATATCGTTTCAATTTCTTTTTTTCAACTCGTTGTTCCCCGTATCACCATAATTCCAAAGGCACGTGATCTGCACACAGATTCGTGTTATAAAAGCGAATGAGTTTTGTTATCGGGACTGTTAAATTTTTATCACGTGATCTCAGAACAAATGAAATTTTTATCACGTATTTATAAGACTTAATTAGATTTTGTTGATTTGTGGCATCTGTGATGTTGAACAGACATCCAATTATCTAATACATGCAGGTTGTGTACTAAAATGTTTACATTTGTTCTTTTATCAGATAAAGAAATATGTCCGTTAGGCAGGAAGTAGAATGCAGCGAATACATGTATTTTAGCATCTTAAATTTAAAAGCATAACTGAGGTTAGACGAAGTATTCTGGACCACAGAGTTCGGTCGGTACAGAACGAAATGTATCCGTATAGATCGATATGATTAGGATACATTGTGAATGTGTACAGTTTGACTTCATCATTGAGAACCATTCTTTGAGGCAGATAGCGATTGAAAAGTGACATTTGTGATCCGTTATAACATGACAAAAAGATGTAAAATAACATATCCTTCCCCCCTCGCTCTTAATCAGTGGCTCGAGCCGACTAGTTCGTATTAGATACTCGGTTAGTGTTTTACAAGATCCTCTCACTTAATGGTTTGAAAAGTTAGATGATACAGCTGAGGGTCTTGATCGATGAAGTGTTGGTGTTCGAATTCTGTCGTTCAAATAAGCGTCATTATTTGTTGACTTCTATGCGTGTTTATTCGTATGCAGAACCCATACTGAAGCTTTCGCTTTAAGTGATATGAACTTAGGCCGTAAAAGTCCACCATGACACCGCTTGTACGGGGATTGTGAATCCATCTGAACACGACGTGAACGAATCCTTTCGCACATCAAAGAAGAAGCGGACAAAGTGACCGAGAAAATGTTTGAAAACGGAGCTGATATGTTCCCTCTAATATGTGCTGTTTTCCGAGGAGGGTACTGACTGATGATGAATCAAACCAATCAGTGCTTGACATAGCAGAAAGCTGTGAAAATCGCAACCGATAAATCATCCCGAGTAGAGTGAGCAAGATAACTGGATTGGACACTTCACGTGATCGTCCAGTGCGATGAATGGCGACGTTAGACATTTGAAATGTCTCCACTGGTCTGCAATTCTTCTGACTTTTGACCCTACAATTTTTTCATAGTGGTATTTGATGCTGCGAGGTAGGAACTGATACCAAAATAAATCACTGACAGGTTAATGGTTCTTTAAATTGGACTAAATTTGCCTCATGGTAGATACTACTGCAAAAGAGCAGTCGAAACCAGAACATGCGTGTGCGTATCTGGGACTATTCTGTTCCTATGCCTAAAACAACACGGCTTGTTTCATATTGGAATCACATATGAACCTTGTTGGTATCTTTTGATTCCTCGCATAGCACTGTTTCCTGGTCATTTAGAGTTTGATTCGATAGAACCAAATGAAATAATATTGACGATTCATTTTACCTAGGATGAATATTCCGTGAATTTGAGGTAAAGTTCAGTATTAAAATTACAAAAAACCCACTTTGTAAAATTCTTTGTCTTTCACAAATGTGCAATTTTGTTTCAAATGCAACTGTCTTTCGGAGACAGATATACATGTAAGTAAGCTCACTTACAATTTTTGACTAGATAGTGAATAATCCAGTCTTGATTTTCGTATCCAAAAGCAGACCATGAAAAAAATTACCCCTGGATGCAAAAAAATGGGACAGATTTTTCCATGATTTTGGCTATACAACTTCTCTAAACAAATAACAAAATTTTCTATACGT
This sequence comes from Fasciolopsis buskii, assembly GCA_008360955.1. Classification (NCBI taxonomy): domain Eukaryota; kingdom Metazoa; phylum Platyhelminthes; class Trematoda; order Plagiorchiida; family Fasciolidae; genus Fasciolopsis; species Fasciolopsis buskii. The sequence continues at coordinate 21,860 of LUCM01009469.1, forward strand.
ATCCCTTTTTCGATATTTTCAGTTCTGTCAGTTATTTTGGTCGTTTGGATCCACCTCTACGACCAGCTTTGGGTGGACGTCGTCCGATTTGTCAGTATGCTCGAATGGCTGCCAAATTGGGACCTAATCCACGTTTTCGTGGAGAACAATTGCTCACGTTGGATCTTGATTTGCCCGGTCGAACTACTCGAGACTATGAACCACCACAATTGGCTCCGCAAGTTGTTGCGGCATTGGAAGCTGCATTACAGGATGAAGAAGATTTGGAATTGGATGGAAGGTTCGTTGTGATTGCTTCTTCGTTGCATCGACTGATTTGTACTTGTCATTTGTGTTTCGTTATTTTAGAGTTCGACATAAGGTGGACCAGTTTATATATATATATATATATATATATATATATATATATATATATATATATATATATATATAT
>LUCM01009469.1:22831-47216 GCA_008360955.1 Fasciolopsis buskii
GACGAGAATCTTTAGAATTCCTTTGCTCAGAGACATGACACATCTTTTGGCAAATCATTTAATGGGTAAATGAAACCTAAATGTGCTCGACCATTTTCGTTTATCCATGAATTAGACAAGCCAACATATTTTTACATCATATCAAACCACATGCCCTTTTCATCATATTTACAAATACTACTGATTTTAATGTTTTGGGAAATTTCTTTTCCTAATATTCTTCGAGTTCTACCACGTCAAAGAGAGAAAAGAGTAATAGTAAATTTCATGAATGTATTTGCAGGTTTCCCTTATTAAATTTACTTGTCGATTGGAATAAAGTCAGTTAAATATGGGTGATCTTGGATGCCGAGATAGAAGCGTTCGAATACGAAAAGAAACTCCTCTCGGAGAACGAAAATTTCATAAATGCTTTTACACGTGTTTCATAATTTCTCCTTTTTATAATTTATTAATGATGACAAGATTGCTTATTCAACAGTAACAATTATTTATTCTATCCACGACCACACCTGTATTTCTAGGCTGATGGTACCTACTTATTATTCTGTATATTTTCTATTCACTGGCGTCTAATAATCATGAACATGAATATTTCCCTCCACAAAAGATCTTGATTTACACCAAATTTGACCTTTCGTCAAGGACACTTAGTCGTGCTACGTTATCGTGATAGTGAAGCAGTGAGGGAAAGATAATAAAATCTCTTAGCAACAACATGTGAATGATAACGAACTGGTTTGAATACCTCGATCAGTTTAAAAATTTGTATTTGAGCTTTTCCAGCGTTTTAAACTGGAACACTATCACCACTTATATCAGTTTAAAGAAATGAACTATGTCAAGAAGGCTCTTGTCAAGGAAGAAATCAATCGTAGTCGAAAGTGACCGCAAAGTAATGCATATTCGCGACAGAATCGCTTTTCCCCCGTGTTGTTGCAGATCATTACCGATATTTCATGAACCGTTGTCCAGTAAGATCAAAATAACATTTCAACGTTCCTATTGTCAATAGATACGGAGTGTGGATTAATCGTGCAGTGAAATAGCCAACATGGTTGCTATGTGTAATAGAAGGAAGTGCTGAGCGCCTCAGTCTGGAGATCCGTTGATTTCGTTGGTAATTGCATGGCGCTTGGTGATTCACTGGAATTCTGCAAAATGGATATTTCTAGAAAAAACTTCACGGAAAACGTTACTGAGTTTTTTTATTTCCGCCCAAATTGGTGACATCTGCACTAATAAGATGGAAAATGCCTTAAAAATAAATGAAAACAAAAATATACTTTGGATGAGGATAATTTTGTCGTTGAGGTAACAGAAATAATCCTTTGACTGCAGGAAAACGGAAAATATCCCCGAAAGGAACTCTATGTTCTACCCTACCAGAATTTCGTTACTTTGAGTAGAGTTGTTCTCTTTAAGTTTGACCTAAATCGGGTAAAAACACACTTGGGTCCAGCGTGTTTCCTATAAAAACATACTACTATCTGGATCTTGATACTACCCAATATGCGCGGCGGTGTCCTGACTTAAAAATTCAGTAAGCGTTCTAATCAGTGGACACCGACTTAGTAATGCAGAGGCTTCGTGGCTTATGAACTGAAAACAATTTTGTGCTGGAATTAATCTACGCCGAATCGTATATCAGTAATGCAAAAAACATAAATATTTGAAGAGTAAGGTGTACAGTGCTCTATAAGGACCCATTTTTGCCTGTTCATGCGGCTTATTTTTTCCATATATCTTTATATTCTTAATATCCGTCCAACTGGAGTTTGTTTCCAGGAGCATGTGTATGCGCTAATCCTTTGTGTTGATCAACTGTAGGTGGTGAATAGCTTCGAGCATCTTGGGAGCCTGTCGACAAGTAGTGAAAGTGTTAGACAGAAGATTGAATTTGGAATATTCAAAGCCCGTACAGTTTTTGCGAACGTGTGACGTTCGTAGCAACGTCATGACTGTCCAGTATTACGGTCTTTGTTGATCTTTACGTGTGCGAGATTTTGCGCTTACGAGACTCCAGACCTTTTTTATTCGAACGTTAGTGCTGCTCGTTCCCGTTACAGGCAACGGCTATTTAATAGCAACTTGCACCGCCGTGATATTTGGTAAGGAGACATTTGCCATATGATCGAGGTAACTGCTCCACAGTCCCTTGTCGAGGACGTGAACATATTTTTTATGGATCTTTTGACTGTTTACCTTTTCGTGATGTCTAGTTCCTGGCTACGGTAAAATGAAATATGCGATACGGCAGTAGAATTATAGCGAACATGACATGTTAAAAAAACATGCAACGCAAAGAAGAAATAATGTAGTTCATCCTCGTTTGCCTGGATTCCTGAATTTTCCATCACTTTATGAAGTTTGTGATATTTGGGTATCCGTACCGTAATTAATCTCAAACTGGTATCATAGCTATTGAATCGGTTACACTCGTAAACGGTACTCTCTTGTCAAAATATTCTTATACCTGTACGTTCCAAATTGGTACGTTTTTACCAAAATCTAATCGGTATTGTCAGTAGTGCACAAGAAACCTCTCCATTAGAGGGTTGATTGACTAGCCGCAGTTGTAACTCGTTGATAATTGTTTGTCATTTGGGCTGAACCAATCTTATGGACGATGATATATAATCCGTGTCAGTCGGAACAAATTCAGGCCATAAGTTAATACCTAGTCGCTGCAAAACCTCCGTGTTTATCCGCAGTAATAATGAATCTGAATAATCATGCCAAACGTACTCTAAATTAATTTTCAATGACATCTGAATTATTCGGAATTATGCCAGACTTACTCAAACCTGCTATCCGATGGATAGACTGAGAGCTCGGGAATATGACTAATGTTACTTGGACACATGATTGCAGAAGACTGCATTAGCATTCACGAGTTGGAGTCATCTGGGGCGTCGATGTGACATGCGGTTATCGACCAAAGGTCTGGGCGTACACGAGAACAGTGTTATGCGGTTATGAAAGGCAGTCGTTGAGGGCAGAGGATATGCGAAAACTTTCGGTTTGAATATCATTGTCCTCGTGTTCTTCGTAGAATATGGTGGAAGAATTTCGCCAGTTACTCAGAGTTTAAGTGCAAGATATTGGGTCCTTGCTTCTAGTCTTTAGGACAGACGCTAAATCATAATAGGCTGAGATGGTTGGGACATGTTTTGCTTATGTCCACAGAACGACTCTCTGGCTGTACGTTGTTCTTCGAGGCAGATGATGGTTGAAAGTTGGCTTAGAGTGGTCGGTCGATGACATGAGTAAAAGGTATGAACCTTCCAACCAGTAGGTTGGCTGGTGCTGGTTCAGTTAGACTGCCGGGTTGAAATCCACGAGATCTCTCCAGGCCACGGCTGAATGCCGCAGTCGATGGCCTTCTTGCAATCGTAGCCTTTCTTCTTCGGTGTAGTTCTTCAACCCACAATATTGCAGCCGATCTTTCATTATTGGTTTTTTTTGTATGAGCAGTTGATGCCGTGAGGAAGCAATTAAAGATGGAACACGTTGGCTTTAAGTTATTGATTATAGAGATTAAACGGAGCTAACCTGGATACATTTCAATTCAAGTTATATCAGCAGTTGTTTTGTACCGACAATGTTGAAATTTTGACGCATTACGTCATATCTGTGGATAAAAGCAATGTGCTGTATGTTCGATTTCAAATACCGACGATTAATTACTCAACGTGTTTCTTGTTTCAAAGTTTTGAGAGAACACGTTTTTCATAAATACCGCAGATGACTTTATGGACTGATTATTCGACTGTTGCTTAATCATTTCAAAAGAAATTTGCTTGTATCGTATCTAACAAAATAAGGAGATAGGTATGTAGTTTTAGTTGATCGCGCAAATTTTCTGACATAATTCTCGTCGGTTTTTAGATCCTTCTAAAATAATTTGCACCCCTTCTGAAAAGGGTGTAAAAAAGCAACTATCAAAATCGTTTTTCTCAAACTGTGCTTGTGTGTGTGTGTCTGTTTTAAACACTGGGTGCATTGCATGATCACGTGGCCTAAATTACCTAGATTGTTTGTGAGGTTTTCGTTAGATTTTACTTATTTATAGAACACGACAACTGTGAGTTTGCAGTATTTTGGCCATGTCAAATCAACTGACAGATTCATGATCATCGATTCAGTACGAATGTGGAATATGATTGCTCAAAACGAGACAAAATAGTGTCATTGCAATGCATTCAACGCACAATGGATTATTTTCAATTCGAACTATATTTAGTTCACGACAAATGCTCAAAGCTAATGATCTGGAACAAATAAGTAGGTAACTGTACCATACTTTCGTACTCTTCAATAATGGATGAATTATCTCGCACAGAAAGCAGAATTTGATACCGATGGGCCTAGCTGCGTCGTGCTGGATTGAATCGTATTGTATTTCACCATATTTTATTGTATTGTAAAATATTGTATTGGATGACAGACTTCTGCAAGTAAAGATATTTGAATTTCGGTCAACAGCAGAAAACGGAAAATACAGGAGCCACCGATTGTGATGTATTCGAAAATTTTTGCTGCTAATATCTTTAAAGCTCTAGCACCTGCTAGATTTGGGTAAACGCCAGCAAATACCATGAATCGATTTACACGTTTCCATTATTATATCTGTTCGTAGACTGTAATTTGGCCACTTAGATAGGGGGCGACCTTGGTTGTCTAGATAGACGCGTATAAAAATGAAGAATGAAACTCTACTGAGGCATGGAGATTTCATTCAGGTTTTTGGAAGGACCTTAGGATTTAGCTTAACTGAAATTCCGATATGATATCAAACTCGCTTAACTAGCAAAACCACGTATTTTCTCGCATATTCTACCCACGATTATGCATGTACTTATAGACTGAAGGTAATTGTTTATTAATTGGGGCATTTTGTGTTAACTGGGGTCTCTCAGTTATGGTCGATCATGAACAGGACCATTTTCGTTTTAAGGAGGACCATAATTTACATCAAAAGTGACCTTGGGTCAAGGTCTCTTAAGCGCGCCGCGTTAATCGCTTACTTTGTTATCGTGACAGTGATACAGGGAGTTAGAATAATTGAAGTCGTTTGTACTAAAATGTAGAGGATTAGGAACTTGTTTCAAAAGGTAGGTTGATTTCAAATTTTGTGTTCCGGCTGTTTATCGTTTTAGACTAAACATGCCCACAGTTTGCATTATATTAAATAAATAAACTAGGTCGATGGCACGTTCTTTTCCCTAATCTTGTCGCAAATTATTGTCAATCCCTGGTGCATCGTCGCTCAGACAGACTTCAATAATATTCAAACTCCCAAAGTTTCACGAGTTATGCAGAATGAATTAATCGCACGAACAAACAGAAAATAGTAACAATAGTAGAAAATGCCGAGTGTCTCAGTCTAATGACTTGTTAATTTTGTTGTTGAATAGATGGCATATTTTGACGTGAAAAACACATAAAATGGTCATTTCTGGAGTTATACCCCTTCTTTATTCCTGTCCAAGTTGTTCAATTTCACGTGAATAAAATTCGAAAATTCTCACGAACGAATTAAAATGGAATGCACTCAGGATACGGGCAAGTGGAGTTTTTCGTTGGGGTAGCTGAAATATTACATTAAATCTAAAAAAAACTAGCCGCTAAGAACAACGCAGTGTCTCCGAAAAAAACTCCATATTTCAATCTACCATAATTCACTAAACATGTTTTCCTGAATGAGAACGATTTTCATTCAGTCCGACGTTTTCGGATAAACCCCTGCCCGGATCTTGATTCTATCCAAATCATGTTTCATCCCGTGGCGGGATAATTATAGGAGATACCTAAGCAGTTGATACGGATTTCGAAATTTTAAAGTTTCTCGAAATATGAGGTAGAAGCAATTTCATCTTGGAAGCCCTGGGTACCATATTCAAATGATCAAAATATGGCTGAACGTTATTGGTGGGCCCATCATTGACTACTGTTTATTGATGCCGGATTCGTAACAATGCAGGTGCTAAAGTATTGTGAATAAATCTCACTTTGTTCTTCCGAATGGGCGCATGATGCGTCATGGTTTAGATATGCATACGATAGCCAAAAGGGGATATCGATTAATCTCCTAGCCCATTTGGACACTAGATAATTCCGAAGCATGCAACGTATTATCTGAAGCATTCAGCAATTATCGCCAAACAAAAGGAATGACAATTCTAATATTTTCTTCCCTTTGTTGTTGTCTGATTGAATGAAAATTGCTAAATTGATGCTTGTTGCGTGAACTTCGACACAACCTGTGCATTGTTTTGTTATTAAATGCTAACACTGACGATGTAAACAGACAATGAATAGATATTAGAGAATACATTTTCAGTCTTTCAATTTTAAACGCAATTTTATCATAATCACTTCATTCCTAATTAGAATTCGTGCTAAGTATGGAACAATATAGTTGTGATAGACATAGCATGTACAAATTAAGGAGAAAGGGTGATCATTATGTAAGTATTTGTAAAGTCTGTAAGCCTAGCTGTACAATCAATACATTTGATGAATACTGGAATCATCAGAAATAGAAGAAACGCGGATAATGATGATATTCAGACCTCAGTAAAGTAAGTGATAATTTTTTTTTGAATAACCTCATAAAGTTACCTAGATAGCAACATAGTGAAGTATGAACAAAACACTGATTTCGTTTGAAAAAATTCCACAGAACACATCGAGTACAACACAACGTGGCGAACAAGCTCGTTTTCGGTTATTCGTACTCATACCAGTACGTAACATCAAATATGGTCCGGAGATGGTTCAAGAGAAATTGTCGGTTTGCGGTCACATCAGTTCACAAACCGGTTGTGTTCATGATGCGACACTTGATGGTTCTTGATTGTCTGATCGTAACTTTGATGGACTCTAATGGAGAAAAAAGGCACGGAAAGTTTGCCGTACGCCAAACTGTCTCAGTTTGACAATTTGAAAAGACAAACAACATGTTCGTCTGATATTCAAAAATGTGAAAAGACTACCGTAAATTGATGCCAAACGTACCAACTGAGTAATTTACGGAAATCGGATTTATGAACGGGGATGGCGTCTACTACCGAATCTTCCTTGGCTAAAGGTCGGTGCGAAGGGGCGTACTCAAACTAATTAGGTGTATTAAGATGGAGAACACACTAAGAAAAACAGATTGGGGTACTACACACATTTCCAGCGAGCGAAAGAGATATGTGAATTCGTACTGCCTGACAGTTTGCTGGCAGAAAACGACACAGTCCGCATATTTAAGAAGTTGACCAGATGGAGCAGTAGTCAAATCACTAAGGTAATTAGTGGAAAGATAAGGCAAAAAAACAGCTGCTTGTGAAACATTAGAGTTGTTAAGCAATGAACTTCACAAATGACAGTCGAATTTAGCTCGCTTTGTTCTATTAAAGAGTAACCACGACAATATGGAAACGGGATATTCAGAGGACTGACACCTACGAAGAAGCAGTGGACGAGGAATCAAACAGACTGATTTCAAACAATTGTTCATAGTTTTAGGAATCAAAATTCCAGCGACAGACAGCTTACATCTAACGTACATCTATTTCACTTATACGGGAACTAATATAGGTCCTTAGATTTCATGGAATTCTAATTGTCAAACTCAGATCTCAGAATATCATGGAAAATCAACAACCTGAGCTATGACCAACGGAAATTTCCAAATGAATCATCAAAGACGACTGAGGACAGCATGTTTCCAATTAATTTGAACGAAATTGCTTTGGTGAAATGTTTGCTTTGTGGATAGGGACAATCGCTGCCGATTTCCGGGATGAGCGAGCTGGGAAAACACCGCTAACGAAAGATTTCTTGATAAGAACAGTCATAACTTTCACAAGAGAATTTGCTTCTCGTTTGAGAAGGAAATAGACAGGACAGTTGGACCAATTGTAGATGAAGCTTTTACAAATCGATGAAGCCCGAAAATTTCCTCCGAAAAGGGAATATATAATCAATTCCGAAGGATAACAGTGTCAAATGACGAATGAATGAATGCACCTTTCCGAATATCAGCATTTGTACCACAAACCGGCGAACAAATGCCTTATCTACATAAGGGGCTTACGCTATACGACTGCCGGTAATGCCTAGAAAAGGGATTGACGAAACACGAGTTCATTTGTTCTGTGTGTTCGTTCGAAATAGCACTTCACAGAGGATCGGTAATAAATTTTACAAGGGTTCAATTTGGATTTTCTTCTATAGTCACTGGTTATAGCATAGGGTTTCATTAGAACAGTTTGGGCCAACAAATACATTCAATTTACGCATGAATAAGTGTAGCGTACAAAGTGAGTATTCAGAAGAAAATCGCATGTTACGAGGGATCTTTTAAATGTGATAAAATTTGTGGGATTTGGGATTTTTGTCTAATCTTGATTCGTTTCCTTGTGACTGGTCGATCAAATTGAAACAAGCAAATGGTCATTACATGAAATAAGATTGTGCAATCGTAATTGAAAAAAAAACTGAAATGATTGGAGATTAAGGTCTTGATTAGCTCCAGGAGGACTAGCACATAGGTTAACTAAATCCGAAACGAGCATGAGCTAAATGCGGGCGTGGTTAAACCGTGGACAATCAGATGACAATGGTGCAAGAATGGGCATGAAAGCGTCACGTGTCGAACAAACCGGCGCTATATATATATATGTATATATATATATATATGTATATATATATATATTAGTTGTAGTAGGAGGTTGAATGTTTTTCATGAAATAATTCACCATGTGATATCATCGCTCAACTCACCGTAAAGAAACCATGGAAGCACTGTACAGCTGTTTCATCCTTGTTAGAAATCAACAAACCGTTCAGAGCCTGCCTGGTAACGTAATGGCTAAGGCGTTTGACTCAGAATCGTTCGTCTCGGGTTCGCGCCCCAGTTCGGGCGCGGTTGATATGCACTGTTGATGAATTTCTAACAAGGATTAAACAGCTGTACAGTGCTTCCATGGTTTCTTAGTGGTGAGTTGAGCGATGATATCAAATAGTGAATTATTTCATATATATGTATATATAACGTCAATTATCTTACCATGATAAGGGGGAAATATGGAATGATACATAACCATCGTGCAGTCATTACCGCTACTGTAGATAGTAACGGTAATGCTGGAATTCGCAGACCACTCGCTATTTATTTAGTTTGCAACATCTCCACTGGTCTTCTTCTTGCACTGAACTCTGTCCTCACGAAATCAAACAAGGTCTTTCTCAATATTTCTGTTCGACCAGGATTTTGGAATACAAACCACACAAATTTTTAAGGGGCTTGGCGCATTCAAAATCTCGGTTAAATATTGTATTTTGCCAAACAGAAATCTGACGTTATTGTTAATTACAACAGAGACGGTCATATTCTGTGATGTTGTGCAACTTAGCTCTGTGCGCCTAGCATCACGCACACGTTTCTTATGCTAGGTTGATTTCGACTAACGTGAGCACCAAAATTATTAGGATGGTAAAAATGGAAGCTGTTTTCCAGTAACAAATTCCAAGTCAATGGTTGAATAATCTCAGAAAATAGAACCAGAAACGAGCAAACAGTAGCACAGCTAACCAACGGTAGGCCTAAAATGAAATCATTTCTTATAGCTATTGATTTCTTATTGATATGCTCTGAGGCCTTTTTTTCTAGCATATCAAAACCTGCACGGCTAATACCCCCTATTGTTGACCAGTAATTGATAGGGCAAATTTACCAGAGCTGATGAATAATGATTGGCATGATTACCAAAGTAAGTCAACGTTTTTCTCCCACATCAGATTGTTAGTGGTCAGGTTTGTGAATTGACATCTGGATTTATACCATTTCAGGAGTGAATTCAGATTTTTAAAAAGCACTAAAATGAGAAACTTTAAGTATTATTTGAGAACAAGCCACCGTGGCATATCTCGTTCTCTTCCGGTGCATCTGATTGGCCGATCGAGCACTTCAATAATCAGCGCGTGATTCGACACCAGTCTTCTCACACTCATTGTGCAAAGATCCAAGACAGATAGCCATGAACCTTAGTCCTCTATCACAACGATAAAGCATTGCATTGCATTGATACCCGTCCACTGGCACGCATGATGCCCGACTGAAATCTGTCTTAGTTCTTTTCACGATTTGCCCGATAAGACAGGCGATCAATCGTGGTCTCGTGACTGATGCGTTCAACTAGCCAATGAGAGGCACCATGGATGAGTGAAATTTATCCCAGCCATTTGTTCTCAAGTTAAGATTCTCATATTCGCTTTATAGTTTCTCATTTCAATGTTTTCTTTCTCTCTCTGAATTCAATCTGGAAATGGTTTAGTCACATTTAACGTAGATTTGACTGTCTTTGGGCGGAATCTCCACTCCCTCGCTGCTGGCTGTCGCAACTAGTTCATCAGTTCTGAACTTCCTTTTATCGAAATCCCTTCTCATATAAAAGTTAGAATTTATTTATTCCAATCAAAAAATTCAAACCTATCTTTTTTCTCCCAATCTCCTCTTCCCCCTACCTCCCGTTCTATCCATTCTTATGGCCCACTGCACACAACACACACGCACACACACACCCAGTCCGTCTGTTTTCAAATCGCGCCCGGTGAAACCGAAGAAAAAAGACAAGCGGTAAGTGGCGCAGATAAACAAATATACGCGAATTGCAAAGCAAAATGCAGGCATACAGTCGTATCGTATCAGCGCGCGCGGAAAATGAAACTGAATAGGTTGCTCCGGTGAATTATCGAGTCTATTTGTCCTAATTAAATTTGGTATTGAAATTAGAACACACCGAACTGTTTATCGTTTTATCTTCTATTCGACGACCGATTTGGCTTCGCGTTACGAGAAACAGTTGGGTTGGTAGCGTTGTAACTGAGACAACTTTGACGAGAGGACGATAGACACGTTTGTTCGCCAAGCAATTTTGGATAAAATCGAAATCACTTGATCCTAGCAAATAGTTTTATTTTTATCTACCTCTCCGCGGACCTGTGCTCGTTTGTATTTTGTCAAACTTTTGAAAATTTTGTTGCTCTCTGTGATGGTGCCTTTTGGTGCAACGTTTTGTTGTGTTTTTCCCATGTCCTATCATATTAGGTAACTTGTGTACTATGCGGACCAAATTACAAGTTGGGTTTGCACATTCTAACATTCCGGTTAGTTTGCCTAGTCACGGTTGCGTGATGCTTAAATGAGTCCATTATTTTTACCTCTTTTCAAATTAATGAGAAAATTATGTAATGTTTTTTTTCACTTTAACTATTCGCTCCGCAGTTTACAAATTAATTTAGGGATAAACGACAAGAATGATAATGACCATGATCAAGCGAGATGCGACGTATGATATGTGGTTTGCAGAAAATAAATTGAACGTTTTGCTTTGCTTTGCGTGTTCAATTTATTTGTCTGTTTCCAACAAGCGTGCACTATAACAGACAAAACAACGTGACGACTCGGTAAGAATTTCGGGAAGTCTTAAAATTGATATTTAATGCATCTCCAAAATGCGTGTATCAGATCCGACCTTTCCATTCCACTCCTTTTCAAAACCCAAACGTTACCTCGGTCTTTCAGTTAAGTCTTCTCCCGTCACGTGATCCAGGTCGAAGTGTTCACGGTCACGTCCGCGGCAGGATCGGGTTTAACATGACATCCGAGTGCGCTTTGTTTGACTAGATCCCAGTCAACAATCGTTTGGATACATTTTTGGTGGACGGTTTTTGAGTATCAGCATTGACTGACTGGAACGTCGACATTTGTTCGTTGTGCCTCTGTACGTTTTGATCTACTGTAGCTCTTCGGAGGCTGAAGACAAGTTTTGGCGACAAGTTTTACTTAGTTCTACCTTTAACAGACGTTGTGCTCAGTAATGGCGATTTCAACGCCTATGGTAGAAACAAAAAGACATCACCGATCCATTTGATTTTCTTTCCGTACGATTAGACAATGGTGATCATGAACTGTTTCTGGCCAACACAAACATTTCTCCCAAAAAGCAGCATCGACGCATTTGGCTCTCTCCTTTTCCTTTGCTCTGTTCGGCTCAGATTGACCATGATTGACAGTGTCATCGGTCACCGGTCAAAAATTGTCAATCATTTAGGTGCACATCCGTGGACTCGTATCATGCTTTGGTTCTCGCTCTCTTTTGTTTGGACCTAGCCTGTGACCGTGTCCAGAAGAAAACCACTCGTCATGCACAACTGTAATCATCGATTTCAGTTCTCTGTTGGATCTTCGAACTCAAATGTTGTCACAACTTGATACCCAAAATCTCGATGAACACCTAAAGCTGATTAATGATGAACTGCATGCAGAGGCAAACACCGCGCAGAACTCAAGTTTATGTGGTTTCCACAAACGATAGTTGTCCTGGACGACAGTGGCTCCATTAGCTGTTCGAAGATGCGTCGTCCTTCGGGACGATACAGTTAATTGCCTGTGTAAATCCCTGAGATTTCAGCTGACTAGAGGCCTGTGAAGTGACTGCGAGCATTAGTGTATAACAGAATCTGGAAACAATAGAAAAGGCTACGACTATTGGCAACAGCGATAATAGATACCAACTGATTGACAGCACTCAAGCAAGGAAACCAAATATAAGCCAATTGATCAAAGGATTTCACGACGCACTGATTTACACTCAGGATCGTCATCTAGAGCATTCGGCAGAACATTTTTGGGAAAACTTCAGTTGTTCCACTTCAAAAGTTGACGTTATATCGGCATATGAAACAATACACCTAGGCAATCACTCTCCTTTGTAGTTTGACGTCATCAAATAGATGTCCCTCCTGGACAATGATTAAACAGTTGGATCGAATCAGGTGTCGTCATCTTTTTTCAACGACGCCGACCAAATGTTATTATCAAAATTAAAAATCTCCTGGGATCAATCTGATAAAACAAGCCAATACCCAATGGCTAGTATGGGTGAGTGATTGTGCTAGTCTACGAGAAAGGTGGTGGATCCTTTCTTTGAAAATCATAGTGAAATTAGTTTGGTAGTGTTGCAAGACTAATCAGGGCCGCGTTGTCCGTTACTTCGATCACGGGTTTGAAAATTGTTGTGAGAGGACAGTAATAAGCATACGTCTGCTCTAAGTTCCCATGTTGGATGAACAGTGCCGCACTGCCGTTTGGCGTCAAGGGCTCCGGTTAGGGTTTCCAAACGAAAACTCCTGCCGTGTGGGCAGCCGCGAAGTATCGATCGCCCAAAAATCTCTAACATTTCTTCTACAGGGAGCCTTTCTACTTCCTCTTTTTCCATTATCGGGGCCGCCTAAAATGTCACGAGGAATTGCGGCTCCATTGCATTCCTTGTCCGCAAACTCAACCCGATAGGACAACAAGCCGCCCTGGTTGGAATTCTTGAAACTTCTAAAATAAATGCAAGCTGTGTCTTCGAAAAGCGCGTATAGAATCCCATTTCTGTGATCACCCTTAGTGGCCCAGATACAAACTCATACTCTCGCTTCACCCTTTGCGTGTCAGACTGGCGTTGGACTCGCTCTGAGCAAGTTAGCAGAGTATGTACTGTTAGACTGGATCCCAATCAACAACCGTTTTTATGAAGTACGGTTGGATGAGTCAGCTCGTGTTAATATCAGTTGATTGAAGTGTCATCGTTTGTTCTTCGTATCTGTGTATACGCTCACAGATTACAGTTCCCCTGACGCCAAAGTCAAATTCTACCAAATGGTAACTCGGTTACTCCGCAGTATGCGTTCAGTCGACGTTGACATCGTTACTGGTGATTTTAATGCCCAACTTGGGTACTTAACGAAAAGGAGACAGCCACTTGGACCGACAATGGAGATTGTCTCATCCAGGTTTGTTTCGACCAAATACTGTTTCCGGAAAACACCAATTTTAGTCACAAAAAAACGACATCCTCCCTGGCCTTCACAATGTTTAACTCAGATCGATTACATTGTCATCGGTCACCGGTGGCGTGGATCAGTCGACAGTTGTCGACCATACATACATAGGATCAAGTGTCGTCGGGCGTTTACCATTTGTGACGTATACGGCCTTAAGAGGGTGAGGGGTGGGGTTGGGAAGGTGAAATTTGCCCATCGACCATGGGCCAAGTTTATCCCGCAGTATTAAGATCGATCTTGTTATGTTGTTCCGAAACTTGGGTGTTTAGGGCAGAAGACATGCGAAGGTTGTCTGTTTGAATCCCGACGTCTCCGTCGCATCGTTACTCAGATATGAGACGCGGAGCTCAGTAGATCGAGCAAACACTGAAATTGAATAAATTGCGGGGTTGAGACATGTGTTACGCAGTCTCTTTGACGGACGCCCTTGATTGACCGTATTCTCCGAAGTAGGCACTGGCCAAAAGATAGATCAGAATGGTCAATCCAAAACCTCAAGGAAGAGTGTGAAAATTGTAACCAATGGTATGTCTCACTTAGGTCATTTTTAGTCACCTGGCTGGATTCCACAATGTAGCCCAATTAGTGGGTTGGAGACTTTCGGTGATGTGGCTCATTGGTTCCCTTCAACTTTATTCGATACTGTGACGTAACAACCACAGCACGTTTGTGAAACTTTAATAGTTACAAAAAATAAAATGGATTGATTTCCATACCATCTCTTATCTGTGACTACCTTCTCTCTGCTCAGAACACTCAACTTAAGCATAACTTGATATTGTGCGCAAGTGAATGGATAGGTATGCACATATTAATATATGTACGTATATGCATGTGTGCTGCTAGTGAGTATGCGCATATTTATGAGTACGTACGTATGTGTGTGAGTAGGCCTATGTGTGAATATGCATGTGCGTATGTATCTATGTATCTGTTCGTGTATACCTGTATGTATGTATGTATGTATGTATGTATGTATGTATGTATGTATGTATGTATGTGTGTGTATGTATGTATGTGTGTATGTATGTATGTGTGCATGCGTGTGTATGCATTTCCGTTCTATTCCTATCACATATACAGATACGTGCATGTGCACGTGCGCAAAATATAGGTCAAAGGATGATACCAAGTGATTACTGAAAGACTCACAAATGGGCTTTGAGATTTAACAATTACCATTTATTTGTTTCTCCCGCTTAACAGTTTATGATAGTCCTTTGTCGAAATTACAACATGGACTAATTAGGGACTGATATTCCCATTTTATTTTTCACTTTTACTTTCCCGTTTCTAATCCCCGTATTTTGCTTGGTTATGTTCTACAAAGATTATTACGTTTTGTTTGATCAAACATTTCCACCAGTTCTCCTTAGTTCTTTGAACAAAATTGGCAAACAAATTAGAAGTTAAGATTACACGTCTATAATACAAATTGAAGAAATCAAGAAAACTACCAATCAATATCTTTTTGGACAGGGGCAAAAGATAGTTTTTTCTGTTCACACTTTGTCCCGGTTTAATCGGCTCCCATTTGTTTATGCGTGAATCGTCTTCGTACGTTTTCACCTATTTGGATAACTCGTTTTATGGGATCGGTCAATTTTGCCCGGCAGATGTTATTAGGTGCACGAAATCTTCCGACGACCATTGATGGCAATTCTTGTCAATTTTTGATTCCCTGCGTGTGCGTGCGTGTTCGTGGACATTATACAAAACGTGTGTAACTGTAAAAATAAAGATACGAATAAATTTAGGTTGTTTCATTTCGTTTGAAAAGCCACTCCCAATGGACGAGTGTACTCCATGTGCTCGTAAAGCGTATTACATTCACAAGAAGACACCATTTATTGTCACATGACAGGTGTTTTGTCCAGATAAAAATGTGTCCACTTGATAATTTATGTTCTGTGAGAATAATTCTTGTCTGACAGATTATAAAAGTGTGATAATGCAATAATAGAAGAAAGGTCATTCTATAAAATAAAACGGGGGAAAAACGAAGCACTCGGGAGATGTTGTTTGTCAAAATAATTGAGATCTGTTTGATAAACGTTGACTGAGTAGATTTTCCGATAATTTATCGCATATCATAAACTCTGGACACGCAAAATCGATGTGAACGGCTGCATCTTGTCTATAGTATCGATCGACTGAGGTCAATGGGCAGTACGAACCCAAAATGACTATGAGTCGAACTTTGTAGTCACTAGGCTAGCCGGGCTAGTTGTTCACGGTTTATAGAACAGGGGTACTTTGTGGTACATGAACGTCATTCATTAAGGGATCTTGCAAAATATATATCAAGTTACTCTTTATGCTTGATGATATCGCAGTGTGAATTTGATATTACCTACACAGTCGTGAGTGTAGAGTAAGGGGGATTTACCTATCGAAGGTTTTTATCGTCTTTCGATTGATGAAAATTGTCGATAAACTACTTTTGTCAGGGATTTATGTGCACACGTTGCAATGTAATCAACGAAGTGTTTTTTTTGCTTGACGACATGGTCTGTTTGTTTAAACATGTACTTGAAACAAGTGGAATCATCAGTCCATGTTAGTCACTATGACCCTATACACGGTCAATTAGAGATCACCAGCCATGGTCCTGAAACTTGGATTTTAACAACGAATCAGGCGCGATCCCAACAGATCAGGTGTGGAAACGAGTCGAACAATACACAATTAATATCTACAAATCAAATTACCGCCCAAATAATTTAACATTGAATGGGACGCAATTTTTTCTGGTACACAGACAAATAGCCGAAGTTCTATATGTAAATTAATACTTGCGATGTTGTTACGGCATTATTGATTGACTTTTTCACACAATCCTGGTTAAGGATCGTTCCGCGCAGTTATGATGGCATTTTTTAAAGACGACTGCAATGAGACTAGCCTTATGTGGACATATCTCTGAATTTTTCCCGGCTTTGTTCATATTTGATGCACCCAGCTACTACTGATTAGCGCAAATTTGTACCGATGTAATGCTATTGACGAGCCCGGTTAAGGTGTTTCGAGAAAACCTGCCAGCTTGTTTGTAATTTGTCTACTATGCGTTGTCATGGATGGCCGACGATCGTGTAAACCATTTCCCAATTTGATCATGTATTTGTGAATGTGTTCATGCGGGTCAGACAAAGATGGGATCTGAACCCCAAGATCAATTAGGCATCAATTCGTAGTTAGCTGATCCGTTAGCTGAGCTGATTCGACTAGGATAGAATCCCAAAAGCCTTACCCCCGTCTACCTCTCCTAGTATAATAGACTGTTGGCCGGGGGTGGCCAAACGGATAAGATCGTGACGTTTGGACGTGAAGGTCACGGGTTCGAATGGTCCAACCGCCTGTCAATTTCCCCACTTGGCAGCCCTTTGTTGACCGCGGCCCGCTTCCTGATAATTGATATACATTGTTGTTTCATTAATAAAGCAAGTAAAAGATTAAAGATAAAAGTGGGCTATGGTTTGTGCATCTTTACTATGTCTAAGAATATTCTTTCATTTAGGGTCACCGTATCTTAGTTTGCTTGTCCACGTACGGTCTTCCTGGCAGAGTAATGTGTGATGTGGGATCAAATAATACCAGAGGTCTTTGGTTCATAAGTGNAGTGATAATCAAATAATCTTTGTGAACATTCAAAACCCAGATGTGTAGTATGTATGTATATATGTATGCATGTATATATGTATGTATGTATGTATGTATGTATGTATGTATGTATGTATGTATGTATGTATGTATGTATGTATGTATGTATGTATGTATGTATGTATGTATGTATGTGTGTGTATGTATGTATGTGTGTATGTATGTATGTGTGCATGCGTGTGTATGCATTTCCGTTCTATTCCTATCACATATACAGATACGTGCATGTGCACGTGCGCAAAATATAGGTCAAAGGATGATACCAAGTGATTACTGAAAGACTCACAAATGGGCTTTGAGATTTAACAATTACCATTTATTTGTTTCTCCCGCTTAACAGTTTATGATAGTCCTTTGTCGAAATTACAACATGGACTAATTAGGGACTGATATTCCCATTTTATTTTTCACTTTTACTTTCCCGTTTCTAATCCCCGTATTTTGCTTGGTTATGTTCTACAAAGATTATTACGTTTTGTTTGATCAAACATTTCCACCAGTTCTCCTTAGTTCTTTGAACAAAATTGGCAAACAAATTAGAAGTTAAGATTACACGTCTATAATACAAATTGAAGAAATCAAGAAAACTACCAATCAATATCTTTTTGGACAGGGGCAAAAGATAGTTTTTTCTGTTCACACTTTGTCCCGGTTTAATCGGCTCCCATTTGTTTATGCGTGAATCGTCTTCGTACGTTTTCACCTATTTGGATAACTCGTTTTATGGGATCGGTCAATTTTGCCCGGCAGATGTTATTAGGTGCACGAAATCTTCCGACGACCATTGATGGCAATTCTTGTCAATTTTTGATTCCCTGCGTGTGCGTGCGTGTTCGTGGACATTATACAAAACGTGTGTAACTGTAAAAATAAAGATACGAATAAATTTAGGTTGTTTCATTTCGTTTGAACGCTCCAATGGACGAGTGTACTCCATGTGCTCGTAAAGCGTATTACATTCACAAGAAGACACCATTTATTGTCACATGACAGGTGTTTTGTCCAGATAAAAATGTGTCCACTTGATAATTTATGTTCTGTGAGAATAATTCTTGTCTGACAGATTATAAAAGTGTGATAATGCAATAATAGAAGAAAGGTCATTCTATAAAATAAAACGGGGGAAAAACGAAGCACTCGGGAGATGTTGTTTGTCAAAATAATTGAGATCTGTTTGATAAACGTTGACTGAGTAGATTTTCCGATAATTTATCGCATATCATAAACTCTGGACACGCAAAATCGATGTGAACGGCTGCATCTTGTCTATAGTATCGATCGACTGAGGTCAATGGGCAGTACGAACCCAAAATGACTATGAGTCGAACTTTGTAGTCACTAGGCTAGCCGGGCTAGTTGTTCACGGTTTATAGAACAGGGGTACTTTGTGGTACATGAACGTCATTCATTAAGGGATCTTGCAAAATATATATCAAGTTACTCTTTATGCTTGATGATATCGCAGTGTGAATTTGATATTACCTACACAGTCGTGAGTGTAGAGTAAGGGGGATTTACCTATCGAAGGTTTTTATCGTCTTTCGATTGATGAAAATTGTCGATAAACTACTTTTGTCAGGGATTTATGTGCACACGTTGCAATGTAATCAACGAAGTGTTTTTTTTGCTTGACGACATGGTCTGTTTGTTTAAACATGTACTTGAAACAAGTGGAATCATCAGTCCATGTTAGTCACTATGACCCCATACACGGTCAAGTAGAGATCACGGGTTCGAATCCTCCCGCCGCCTATCAATTTCCCCACTTGGCAGCCCTTTGTTGACCGCAGCCCCCTTCCTGATAATTGATATACATTGTTGTTTCATTAATAAAGCAAGTAAAAGATTAAAGATAAAAGTGGGCTATGGTTTGTGCATCTTTACTATGTCTAAGAATATTCTTTCATTTAGGGTCACCGTATCTTAGTTTGCTTGTCCACGTACGGTCTTCCTGGCAGAGTAATGTGTGATGTGGGATCAAATAATACCAGAGGTCTTTGGTTCATAAGTGCTGGCTTTTACTTCTCATTATACTTGGTGCATAAAAACAGGCCGAATTTCCTTTGTCACGTGCCCATCAAAGTTTGCTCACTGTTCAAACTCAAACAATTGCATTCCAAAATAATCCTGATTTTACTTTCAGCACTCGAAGCAGTACCGCGAAGACTCCTGCCGAGGTTTTCCCCACCTCACGAGGATTGGTACCAAAATAGTTTGTGTGTGTGTGTGTGTGTGTGTGTGTGTGTGGACTCCTGATCAAGTCGCAGCGTCCAAATCGATCCGCTCCAGCCGAATCTGGTTGGACAGTTTTTGTACTGGACAATTGACGCGAGTGTAACAACCAATTCTTGATGCGAGAACTAGTTGGATGCATTACAAATTTGTTTTTTCCAACTATCAAACACTGTGATTTCGAATTTCATTTCCATGTTTGTGAATTTTTCCATTCTTCACGTCTGATCTCTGTCTCATTCACTGTCTCTGTTCACCCATTCTGTTCCGCATGCAGTTTCTTGACATTTCCATGTATATAGTATTAGTAATAATATGACGGGATTACGACTGAACCAATTTGCATTTGTGTCACTCGTGTTCTGTCTGCTCTCTGGGCATAAAGAATACAAGGATGAGCGCACGTTGGGATTTTGTTCCCACGTTTCACTCGGCTACTCGAATGCCCGTATGGGACAGATCATATTCCAACATCCAAGCGATATTGGATCACGTATTTTCCATTCTAAAATTTAGATGAAAAATTCATGACGCCCTGCCGGTGAGTGATGTAATTCAATCTATTTTTTTACAACCAACAAACCGTTCACTGATATGCTGTAACTTTGGTTAGTCCCTTCGAGTACTGTTTAGTCAATACAAAAATGAACGAATAATAGTGGCGGAACAACTGCAAGATGAAACGTTTATAGAAGAGGAAAGATTCTGATTTATATCGAAACCAAGTCCGGTTGGCAGTGTATGAAAAGACGATACACCATGTGAAATGTCTTTTGTAAACTTGTAATGTTCTATGATTTCTTATAGTTGAAACAGTTAGTAACTTGTCAATCTCTTAGGCTCCACAAATAGCTTTTCTCAAGACTGGTTTTGCGTTGAAACCGGTGATGAGAAGGGTTGCTGCTGATTATCGAAACGTTGACAAACTTCCCACTACCGCGAGTACATAGTAATGTTGGCCAATAAACGTTCGCACACAATGTATTTTAAATACGATCACATCACACACTGTGATATCTATACTACTTCTTGCACCCTTTTAGAATAATAATAATAATAATGCCAAAATTGTTTGTAATGATGTCAGAACCACTCAAAAGAGTCTTCCGAATAGCTCACTAAAATCTCGGTCACATTGGTCGGGGTTGTGATTCGTCTCAGTCGCGCAAGCATGTACCTCCATTACGTGAGATGCACGGATTTTGGATGCATCACTTAACAATTTACGGGCGAACGAACACGCGGTACCTTGTGAAAGGGGGACAAGTTCTTGGCTCTTTCTGAATCTTTGTGACACAGATCTGAATACCTTTGATATAATTCCAAAATCAATTGGGATATGGGTTAGTCATATCACTTAATGCTTCCGACCATTGTGTTTGGGTTTATCGATTGTTCATTAAATCGAAGCCAAAGTGCAAGGGGTGCCGTCGAGAGACTCGAATCGATCATTTGACCACAAGAACTGATCTGCAAGGGGGCAGAACAAGGCACGAAGTTTGCAAAATGTCCGGAGCCAACAAACAGCATTTCAGTTCAGTCGTCTTTTGATCAATTCAGATCAGGGAACCAACACTCCCCAAGGTTCAGATTGGGACCAGTGACTGGGAAATTCAGTTCGTACGACTCTGCCCAAGTGCAAAGAAGACATGTCTACATGAAAATTCGACAGCATTAAAGAAGACTTTTGCATTTCTTAATAGAAAAGACGTTTGTCAGACAAAAAAAATCATCCCTAACTTGTGCTAACCCTGTGTCCTCTCGGTCGCTTATTTGATGAATATGACTCCAACACAGGCGAGAACAGCTACCAATAGGACAGCTCTTTCTCCAGATTACAACATGGAAATGTGTCGGGCATCATGCTTTGCCAATCCCCGCGTTTGTACAAGACAGAAACAACTGAAATGTACAACAAAAACCCAAAAGAACGACGTTTAGAAAAATTGTCGTTGGAAAGTAAATGCATTGACCGTACAATTCCGGATTTACGATGGTAACACGAAAATGCAAATGCACGCAAAAAAAACCAAGCCAATTAGAAGATCGAGAATAAAACTTCTCAACCACATGAAAACCAGTTGTGATTAACTCGGCGACAAACGGAAGAATGTAAAGGTATCGGAAAACGCACGGTAGCAAACAAACGGTGATCGAGTTAGAAGCATAGCAACAAATAGCTGAAAATTGGAATGGATTTGACCTATTGATAAATGTCATACCCGATTTCACTGGGCCATTGTTCACGTAACCCTAGCTTCATTCGACAGTTAGGATTGATTGAGAGATCGTATCAGTTGTTTCTGGGCTTCTAAATGGGGATTGTTTAGATAGATCACAAACGCCTCGGGATTGGACGGGATTTGATTTTTAACATTCTTTGGCGATTTAGACTGGACGAAATGCATTACTAGTGTTGATGGGATCACCAAATTGTCTTTTGTTTATCGGTCTAATGAATTTTCAGGCGAAATTCGTAGAGATATTGAAATGCATTATCCGATACGCTTGTGAATGATCAGCACGAATGCCGGGGGTCCAGCACTGGTCATTTGTAACGAACCAAATGGTCACAATTTGTCAAACTTTATTTTCCGAGCAGCGAACAAGATTCAATTCAGTTTGATTTGATTGTTCTTGTTTAATTCAATCGGAAACGGAAATAAGTGAATTTGAGCAAGAATAGAATGGCAAATATTTCCGTTCAATTTTACACCAATAAGCACTTTATTTTCAAGGAAGCTTTGCAATGTTCAATTGTCAGCAAGTTGGTGTCCTCATAACTGGACACTGACTGTTGGGATTCCAAAAGTCACTTCGAATAATGAGTAAATCGAACGGTTGGTCTATATGCGAAAGTAGGATTCCACCGGATCATTGCTTTGTTTGGCAAATCCGCCGTGCGTCGCCGACATCTTGGTGATAATAAATGAGAATCCTACTGAAGGTCAGGGTCTATTTTACTTGATGACCAGTAATCCAAGTATGTTTGGGATGTGTTTGGTACCTTCCGATTGTCTGGACTGGCCCGAAGCCGAACGTCGCTCTTGCAGGGGAAAACGGAGTAAGATGGACGGATTTATTTAATTGGGTAGTTGAATCTCATCCCGGGGTCGTATTGTCGGGTACAGTGTCCTCTTGTCTACAGACTGCTATTCACCAATTTGAGGCGTTTATGGTATCAAACAAACACCCTAGTTCGAGTATACTTAGTACCACCGATATCGGTCCCGCTAAATACGGTTGCGAAAAGTGGACGGTGAGAGTAGATGTGAACTGATTTTCAATGTTCGAATACCGTTGTTCCCGGAGTATCGGGAAAATTTGTGAGTAACTCGGAGGTTAGGCGTAAGATACTACTGACTGGGCCCTAGAGCTTATCCTTTAGAACATACAATAAATCAGAGTAGGTTAAAGTGTTTTGGGTCACGCTTTGTACATTCTTACCGAACGATTGCCTCGTTGTACACTTTGCTCTGAGGAAGATTTAAAGACAGAATGGAACGACTGTAAAACCATAGAACGGATTGGTTCGTGTAGGTTCAGTTAGACTACCTGGCTTGGATCTATGGGATCCTCTGAACCAATAGTTGAAGATAGTGGATAGTATGGCTCGGTGCCACACTGAGTAGAATTCTGGCATTCGAACTATTCCCGTCCCAATGTGGCGCTTTTATCTTTCAAACATTATTTAGTGCTGAAAGGTACAAAGTAGAATTAGAACACATTATTACTAAGTCAATATTAGTACAATCTCATCCGAACAGAAACTCGATGCTCGTGAAAATTGGCTGGCTTGAAAAACTTTTCCTAAGCTTCCTGGTCAGTTTACCAATTCCCATCCTGTAATTGCTAATCATCGTTTGGCTTTGTCGTTTTGATTTTTTCTTGATCGATTCTTTCTTGGATTTCATTCCTAAAGCCCAAATCATAAGTTGTCCGGTCAAACTTGCACTCGAGGAACCTTGGAATTCAATTCCTCTCTTGACAGACCTCGTCAATGGGACACATCCATGATTACACTGAGTGTTTATCCCATGACTGTTTCGCATAGGAACCGTGTACGCAATATGCAACATTTCCCGAAGGCAGCTATATTGAATTACAAATTAGCATAGCATACTCGTCAAAAAAAGATGCGGTAGCATTTTCCCATTACCGTAACTTATATTATCACCGTTCGATTAAATTAAATTCCATTTTTGCCAGGATTTCTCAATGTCGACCTATCCGGACTACTTACCGTTTGACACAATTGGTTGGAAATGAAAAGACACCGCTGTCATGATGTCATTGTGCTTGCTAGATATCACTTTTTTCAAGTATTAATGAAAAGATTATATTGAAATTTTAATCGAAGAATCGCACGTTTATCAAATCGTTCTTCCGGAATAGCAATCTTATCCATTTTTTTGTGGTAGCCAATACACTTTTGTTTGTTCTCATTCGACCAGGAATAGAATCACGCAAAATTGACAAACACCCGCCCTCCACTGCCCCCACCTTCCTGTCTATCAAATATTTGCTTTTTAGAAATAAAAAATAAATAAATAAATAAAAAGAGTTGCATTTTTTCTCTCTCTCTGTCTCTCACAAACAC
>LUCM01009469.1:66640-80511 GCA_008360955.1 Fasciolopsis buskii
CTCCAGTTTTCCCCGGGTTTGGGTGTTTGTGTGTGTGTGTGTGTGTGCTTGTGTCGCTGCGCCACACCTATAAAACAGACCATTCTTGTATACAAATGGGGGTAATAGAAACGAGGATTTCCCATTCCAATTCGACCGATTTGAATTAGGCATTGGGATCAAACGGGAAAGCACGGAATTGAGGTAAAATGTTTCACAGCTGCTTATAAAACAACTACAAAAGCACAAACATTAGAAGAATTGCAAGTGAAATTAAAAAAAACCGGAACCCGAGGGAAACGGGGGTTGGGCAAACGAGAAACATAGTACCGGGGACATTTAGAGCATCCACGGATGCGAGAACACACACACACACACACACAAACACCCAAACCTGGGGAAAACTGGAGAGCCGGCAAGTAATGGAAATCTACCTTCCCGAATAACAAGTATAGTATCGAAAACTATAAGAAATCCGGTTCGTATTAACCTTCCCAAACTAATTTGCATTTCACCAATGAAGCAGCAATATGAAGAACTTGATGGTTATAAGTCGTTTCCTTTAAAGCGAAACGTGAGATGAAGTTTCCAGTTCGAGGCACATAAATGACCTAAAAGCAGTTGCACAAGAAAAGATGCTCTATCTCTAGGGTGCCATTGAGACTTGTTCGTACTCCTAATCTCGGTTAATTTCAATACACTATGAGTGTCACATGCCCGATGGAATGGAATGTACCGATCAGGTTCTGATCGCTGAGCTTGGCGTTTTGTGCCGCGAACACTTCACCACCAGACGAGGTGACATCGTCGGTGCAAGTGCGCAGTTGTTGCGGTTCTTCTCTATTTATGAGGTTGCCATTGACAATGACCTTGAACTTCTACGCCCTTGATTTGGAAACTGTTCGTCTGCTTTTCATTTGATCTCTGTTGGTTTAACCTTAGAAGATTGACATTCGGTCTGGGAAGTTTGATCTATTTCGTTATGTGCAACTGTTTTTATTTCGAGTGTATGACTGTTGTGTGGAGCCCGGTATTCTTTAAATGATTCAACCAATAGACAAATCAAATTAGATCACGTGCACATTCGGATGAGAGGCATACGATCCAGTTAATTAGGGGAACCGGAATTTAAGTCGCGCAAATCGATAATGACAAGTCTGAGTCATTTATGCTGATCTGTCTGCGGAATACAATCACATATGTAACGCATTGGAAACAACCGTCTCGCTTGGATACCAGTTGTACAGTTGGTCTTGAGATTGCCCCAAGTCCCCGAAACGTGACAATGACACATTCGATTTCCGATCAAGTAAATCAATAACGCTGGATGGAGAAAAAGTGATCGCTTTACGCTCACACGTCTAAGTGTTCTTTGAGCCATCTTAACCGAGCTAAGAGTAGTAGACTGGGGGCACAGCTCCGTGCTACTGGGCGCATCCCTGGGTTACGGAAAAGGGAACGGCCACCATCCAGATGGTTAGTCGTGAGTAAGGTAAGCTGAAGCCTATGGAATAAACGGCCACGGACAAGCAACGCCAGTGTCAAGGGCATGGTGGGCTTTTGCCTGGCAAGCGATCTCCATAGATAATGTCACAAGAGCCCGTTGGTGCCAATGTGACATGGCGAATGTGGCCCGCAAACCAAATAGGGTCATTGCCCCTTGTCTTGTTTGGCTGTCCGGCAAGGTTTTCCTGAAGAGGACCAAGAATCGATCATCTGGCTACCGGCTCGTCTGAAATGATTCTGCTGCGCTTAAGTCCGCAAATGTTAGATGTGCATCTTCTATTACAAGGGCCTACTCTGGACTGGGCGACCGAATACTGCAGCGGCCCATAGCCCATACAACTGTGAATACGACTGACCTTTGTACGAACGTGTCTCACTCTCCAAGTATTCACGACAGCGACCTTTCACCATGAACAACCGTTTGTTTCCTCATTGGCTCGCTTTACTCCCTCCCGCACCCGATTCCCTCACATTCTTCGGGTTCTGCAGTCGGCCGTGCTAGTGATGGTGTCAATGGAATTAGTTCTGTTCTTGTTCTCTGGCGTTCTCCCTCAGATAGCATCCAAATTTCATGGAACCCGCTCCAGGCGACTCTGATGCACTTCTTCATCCTCAATGCTCATTCAAAGTAGTCATCTTCAGTGTGCGAATACTGATGCACATGTCAGTAGTGGTGCTGAGCCCACACACTGGAGACACTAGCCATCGATGCGTTTAGTATCCAAGAGACAGCTCTATTATCCGACTGACATCCCCATCTAGTCCTTCTGTGAAGTTTCATCTGAGTCCTTCTGATAACCTTTAGGCGGCGACTTCTGTGTTGCTGGCGACGGTGTGGCTCTCAGTGAGACGGCTGAAGTTGCACTGCTTGACTGGATCCCAGTCGACAGCCGGCTAAGCGCAGTGAGACCTAGAGGTCAATGCAAAGTAAACAGTTGCCGCTCTGAGAGGCGTAATATTTTTGTCGACTCAGCGTGCACACCAACAGACTGTAGCCCAGATGCATTCAAGTACACTTTCTATCAAAAGCTGTGCGACTTTGTATGTACAGTAAGGTGGAGTGACATCATGCTTTTGGCAGTGGACTTGAATGCTAAAATACCCAGGCTGTCCTCGAATGAGACTTATCTCGGAGGCCCTTTTGGTCTCAATTCTTGTCGTTCTGAAAAGAAGGTACGGTTACTGACTTTGTGGTCCTACCATAAATTGTTTCTAGCTTGTACGAGTCTCAGACTTTTCAATCAACGGCACCCCGTCTGGCGTTGGCCCTGTTTGGGTCAGTGGTAGACCCAAATCGACCACATTGTCATCAGCCGCAGATGGCGGGACGTCTACAAGACTGCCGATCGTAATGTACCATTGTACCTTGGATCAGTTTAGGATTTACGGTCAACTTTTAGCCACCCTTCCTTGTCTCCAATGGAGTCCGGTAAGGCTGCCCTATATGCCCATGCATTTTCAACTTTGTCATGGAGGATGTTCTACAGAACGTTTTATTTGGTTTTTTAGATGGTAGATTTAAGGTCCTCCCGGGGAACAGAGAATTTGACTTAAAGCCTGTCGATGATATCGTCTTGCTGAGTGACAGTGCACAGGTAATTCCACACGCATTACAACGCTTGGCGAGTGAGGTTTTGAGGTGCGGTATGTGTTTTGCACCTTTTATGGTAATCAGCTAAAGGTAGTCAGTGGTTTCAAGCTTCGCAGAAGCCTGTCGGACGTGTTGGAGAGTAGATCTTATCACGAATTACGAAAGCCAGAACAGCCTTCGCTAACCTGCGGCACTTGTGGCCCTCCCATGACATCCGACTTCCTCTCAAAGGAACGGTGTACAGTGCCACAGTTCGTTGTGTTCAGCTTTACGATTACGAGACCTGGCCTATCTGCTTTGAGGATGTTCGGTGACTTTCTGCTTTTGACCACCGATGTCTCCGAAGCATTGCTGGAGTCTAGTGGAAACATCGGGTGTGCCACGAAGAGTTTTGTCGTCGTGTGTTGGGTGCAGACAGTCGTCATCTCATTGAGACAACTGCTCCACATCCTCTTCGATGGCTTGGACACGTATTGCTAACGCCCACGTTTTTGCAAGTGCTAGGCAAGACTGGAAGAAGTGACTCGGCGGTCAGGAGATGACTTGGTTTGTAGGTATGAAGAAATTCACATCGGCTTTGACCTCGGTTTGTGATTCCCGCCTTCTTGGTTTGGCCCCAAGAGATGCGAACTGTTACTGGGTAGAGGAGCCGAGATATATGTGTCAGAACTGAAGTCACTCGCGCCTGTCCACGGAACGCATCTCCCCTGACACAAACAATTTAAAAACAACCAGAAAATTACAAAATTTGTAAGATGAAAACACGAAATCCGATGGGTATGTTGTGGTAAGTTATTTTTCCCCCTTTGTTTGTCCTCTCCTTTAGGTTCATTCATATGTTGTCGTATTTTTATTCATACAAGATTTGTTTACAAGAATATAATGACAGAATCATCGCAAACATTATTTCTCCCTATTTTACAACTTTCGATATTTTTTGTTTACCGAGAGACGAGGATATTTTTAGAAGTAAACCACTATTTAGTTTGATTTGTGAAGACTGTGTGTAGACAGTACCTTCATAAATGAATTACAACGCCAATCCATTGAAACATTTTTGCTCATAAGTCGGGGGCAAAAGTTAGAACAGCCGTGACACGTGTTGGCTGGTTCGTTGATACGAAACAGCTGGTTTATACGTGAATAAAAATGCATATCATCCGCGAGTACGTACCGAAACCCATCATCCATCAGCTGTGTGAATTTCCAGTACAGAAAAAAAAACAATTGCAACGTGTATAGGTACAGGAGTGAGGAGCATCGGATTTGCTACCTGATGAGGGGCACTAAACAGAATGGGGTTGGTGTACGCTTTCACCACTGGGTGCGTGCTACTCCTACCACAGAAGTGCTCTAGTTATATTTGTCTGAATCCGGTG
This sequence comes from Fasciolopsis buskii, assembly GCA_008360955.1. Lineage (NCBI taxonomy): Eukaryota > Metazoa > Platyhelminthes > Trematoda > Plagiorchiida > Fasciolidae > Fasciolopsis > Fasciolopsis buskii. The sequence continues at coordinate 71,096 of LUCM01009469.1, forward strand.
CCAATATGCGATAAAACGTACTTGCAGTGTGGTCGAAGTCTCATTAAGCAAATTGTGCGCCTCTTCAATGTCATATTCCAACCGACTCGCATGCTCCTCGGCCTCGTGGGCTGCTCTTTCTGCGTCAGCGCGAGCTTTTTTCTCTGCCTCCAGTTGTTCTTCCAGTCCGGCAATGCCAGTTTCCATTTTCTTGCGCAGTCGGTCCAGTTCACCTTGGTATTTCACTTCGGTGCCTTCTATGGTGGCCTTGAGATTTTCAATGTTTCGCTGACTTGACCGACTGTACAGTGGACGGGGAAAAACAAGCAACAACGGATTGCGAGCAAAGTGTTGAAAGAAAGTGACACACCCTCGAAATAGTTCCGCGCATGCCAGATGTTCGCTATGCTATATCGAGATTCATCTTCCCGTTGACAATCAAGCACATATTGTGTAACTGTTTCCTCTCTATAAAGTTTTCGAACTATGTCAAAATACTTTAAGTTTGCCGTCCGTCTGGCTTATCCAGTAGCCAAAATGTACCCCGACTGTCTGCGCGTTACTTCTCGCGATTTGCGAGTCTAACAGAACTCGGGAGATCACGTGAACCAGATTCATCTTTTACCACATATTTCCAAGTATTTTTGGCGTAAAGCGGAGTAATTATGGCTCAACTCTGAACGTGTGAGAAATAGCCTCAGTTAACGGGATTTTAGTGGCTCTTAGCTCAAATAGTTGTCACACAGTTGGTAACCGGTGGCAAGTTGGGATGAGGAGCTTGGATGGCTAACCAGACCATCAGAATTTGCGATGTGGTTAGTGTAATTTTTGAATGTAAAGACCGAGTCCAGTAACATGTGTTCGCCGCGGTTGACTGTTCGTATTGGTTCCGGTAGACGAAGAACTGCGCTGATTGTGATTTTTTTTCAACTGTCACGCCCGGATGGGCAATCTGCAATTTTTCACGCTAAATTAGCTACCGGGTGGATTCTTCCATAAACAAAATGCATAAACTTCAGAAACAGTGCTTGCTGCGAACAACTCATGCCAATTAAACCTACTACGAGTCTCTCTTTTGCGCACTTAGAAATACGTTCATGATTATGAACTGCACAGGACGATCAGACATAACCCGAGTTGTGCAGTGCACTCTCTCCGGGTCTCCATCTCGAATTCTCCACGAAAATCTACGCCTGAAAGAAAACATGATCGCGAAGTAGATAGACTTGATCGTTCTGGTGGTATCATTGTTGGGGCGAAATACTGGGCTGTGCTACGGAGTAGCGATTTAGAACAGTTCAGTATACAGACTTCATAAAGGTCATTTCAACAAGCTGTTCTATCAGTAGTGATCCCATTTTAAGGACATCCACAATGATTTGCATATCTGCTGGTAATCGTGTCAAAGAGAGACGCGATGTACAGGGGGATGGGCCAGTTGCTTTTCAATTATGCACATTGGCCACGCTGTGAATCGTTCGGAAGCTGGGTAGTGAGTGGTTGGATAGAAGTACGCTTCAATTGCAGTATTGGAAAGGGTGATTTCAAACAAGTAAAGGCTGTATATTTGATGTTTTTTAATTCCCTAGAAAATAAATGTTGATCGCAGCTCAGGCTGATAGTCTTCATACGGTGCGGTGGTGTACAGCTCGCCAACATTGCACCATCATTCGAAATGATATTAGCCCCGGGTCAGGTACAATTGACTGCAGTCTTTTTTGTAATCAAACAGTGCTTATTCTAAAGTTCTGAATGTAATGCCTTAGATGACCTTGAACTGGTAGCGATATAACTGTCATGCCCAGTGATCAGTACCCAGCGGAACCACGTGACAACTAACTGACTTCTAATATGGCTCCCACTAACAGGGATGTGCTACTCAATTCGGTCAAAATGAAAACACTTGCTTTTATTAGAAATAGATACCGTGATTTTGTTGATGGAAATATGTACTTATCATAAACAGCTTCGTCCATGTCAATTACTACAGGTAAAATTTCTTGCGGCAATGTTCAATCGATTGACAGAGTCGCTTGTTTGTTTTCACAAACGAGATACTCCGACTACACCTTCCGCCAATGGTCACGAGCGATGTCAGCTTGCATCTTGGGCAGTGAGAACTTCGCACGCTACAACACATTCCTATGGAACATTTGAGATAGATTTACTTGGATTTCTAATATTATATTCTCGATTTTCTTGTCGACAAAATTAGGGTAGGCTATCCAACGCCGCGGCGCGTGTCTGTGATATCAACCAAGCTGTACACTTTCGTACATCTGCTGCTATATTAAAAAACCTGAGAAAATATATAAGCATGATAAATAATTTGCATTTTTGGTAATAAACAAAAAAATTCCAATTATTTCCTGCCGGATTCATTTCGCATATTTTTAGGCATGAAATAGTCAACCTAAGGTAACCTATGGTGTGACCCTCGCGAGGGTAATTAAACAACCTCGCTTTTGGAACTCGCAACACACTAGTACTTTCGCAGCGTTCCCATTTCTGCCTGGGTTGCAATAATCGTTTTTGGACACCTGTACAATACGCGTGCTAATTCCTTGGGCTGAGAAGTTGAAATGAAAGTACTGCAGTGTTGTGTCTTCGGCCCGAACGGGCAGCGGATATTAGCCCACATATCAGCACGCGTACTTAACTTGACCAATCAGGCTGCGAGTTACTCAGACAGCGTGTTTAGTGGGCATCGATAACGAACGACCTTGAGAACAACCGAATGACCTTGGTCAGCGTGGGCATCGATCGAACGTGCTTTGAATGTGGCTTTACCATGAATCATAAGTGTAACAACGGCGGCCCCCTGATAATGATATCGATTGTTTAGTGTTACCATTACTCCGAGTTTACTGCGCACCACCGACTGGAGAATCGACTGTTGATGAATTTTTTTAGCACGGTGCTCGAAGCGACTCGTACGCTGAATACAAATTACGGAAGCGACGAAGTCCTCATTTAGACCCTTTCCATGCGTGAACAGCTGGTGTAGACACAAGTCCCTTATTGATTTCCTGATGCTATCGTATAACATTTTCGCTAGTCAGTTTCGAGAAGAGTTGTGTATGACATTTACAACTATCAATCGTTAGATATTTTCGGGTTTAGATGCAGTAGATATAATATGAATAAGAATGGAGTTCGATTCAACGGTGGTCTGTCATTGGATCAATGCACGCTCCCGATAGACTAGCAGTGTTACAATCGACCCACGTGATAGAAACTCCTTGGCATGCGTCTATGCCTGGTTTCGAATCCTTCTGGGATTTGAACAACTTTGCCTTAGTTAGACCTCCAAAAACCCCACAGTGTAGTTCGAGACTTACCGAACCGATTCTATTTCCTCCTCTTTCTCCTGAGCACTGCGCTCGAATTCGGTTCGCAACGAGGCCAAAGCCGAATGAACCGTTTGATATTTAGTCTAAAAAGAGAAGAAAAACGATTTTGTGTCCGGGTTCGGAAACGGGGAGGGACAAACAGACAGCGGATGAAATGCGGATGGTACAAATTTCGACGGAGAACCAATCGGTTTCTGATGCACGTTTCTACATTCGCAATTCGTGGGTTATAAACTGCATGTAATTCACATTTTCTCACAATGTATACGGTTTCGGGAAGCTCGTGGTGACGGTCCAAATGCGTTTGGACCGTCGTTAGGGAAGTGGCAGTTAGATGACCATAATTCTTGTTTGCAAGTTCAAAATTATTTCCCTCGGTTGTTTGGACAGCTAACCTAAACAAAGTCGACGAAGTCAGATCTACTTTGCTAAGCATGACAATCACGGTTACATTTTGTGTGTTACAAATTGGGCTATTGCTTTACTTGATTGCCCTAGAATGATTGAGAAAAATTTCCACGGATCAATACTAGTATAACTAATACAATTTGTAGAGTTTTTCTTCTGTTTTGGCGACGACCGACGATAGTTGGACGTAGGTTTACGGGATCTACCAAATCCTGTGTGGCGCCTCTTTCTGGCTCTGTCGTCCGTACCTACAGAGGATCGACTGTTTAGAGATGCACTGGTCTTTAGAGTATTGGTTTCTACTTGGCCTTGTATGTTAAATAAAATGCACTTCCAAAAGCAAAAATGTTCTCGTTTCTTTAGGCAACGATTGCATTAGGTTTTTTTGCCCACTGGAGGTTTTAAAAGATTGTACAAATTGTTTCTTTGAAAGCTGCTCCATTTTATTTTACGAGATTGATTTCAGTTTTTACATACTAGACATCGCATCAAAGTGCTCTCACCGGGTACCTCACCACGCCGCCTACTCAGGGGAGAAGATAAACCAACCGCAAAATAGTAAACTGAACAACCGTAAAGAGTAAGGATTCCAAATGCAAGGATGTCAGTGATTCCGGCACTGAGCCAAATCACATATTGTCGCCAACCATCGCGTTGAGAGAATCTCGTGGGCTGTAACCCGCTAGTCTAACTGGATTTGCACGAACCAGTCCATCGGTTAGTGACTTTATACTATTTTGCCATATCATTGATTGGCCACCCCAAACAACCCTCCAACCGTCCCATGCCTCAGAGTAGGACATACATCAAGAGTGTCGTGTTACGGGCATGGACAAACACGTTGCAATCACTTCAGACTGTTCTCAATTAGTGCCTATTCCAAAAATTGGACTCCAAGTAACTCACGAAATTCTCCCATTATATTCTGCCAGTAATACGGAGACCATGATGTTCAGACAGCGAAAGTCGACGCACATCTCCCGTCCGCTGCGTCCATGGTTCGGAACTGCATCCGGTATTGACTTCACCGTTTATGTGCATACATGACCTTTGGTCGATAACCGGATGTCATTCCGACTCCGCAGGTGTCTCAAATCAGATTTGAAACAAGCTTTCTGTTTGCTTGAAACAGGGTGACTATGATCTAAAGAAGTAGACAAAGTCGCTAGTTTGGTAACCAGATGTAGTAGTAATTATGAAGAAGTAGATGATCAAAGAGGATTCTGCAAGCCCATCTCCTCTCGTCTGTTGTCTTTATTGATGATTTTGTTTTCGTCCGACAAGGATTTCCAACTGATTCGTCATGCAATGTCAGCGTGCAATTTGCTGTCGGAAATCATGGAACTACTGCACACCTGTTTCGCGTCGAAACTGGGACGGCGAGCCGGGACGAACGATTGCTAGTCGAATGCCTTAGCCATTACGCTAACCGGGCTGATTCTCAATGACTGATTGAAGATCAACACCACATGATATAGCGTCGATATCCAGCACTGGATTTTGCAGACCACAGACCTTTAAACTCACCATATGAACGACTTGCGAGTGAGAACGAAGTTTTCTGTGGGTAGTGAATACATGAGCGCAGTGTTTGACTCACTATCGTTCGTCCCCGATTAGTGTCCTGTTTCCGGCGCGATGTATGTGTACTGCTGATGAGTCGTAACACCGGTGAAACAGCTGTTCAGTGCTTCCATGAGTTTCAATAGCAAGTTGGACGCGGACTGAAGCTTACGAATCGTTAGGGGAATTCATCATGGATCTCCTACTACTGGAATAAGAATTTGTCATGCGATCGCCGGTCTTACTTCATGATAGACTGTACAACGAGCACTATCTATTCTCAATAGTCGGAAACATAAGACGATGGGGTTGGTGCCGGACGACATGAAGCTGTCACGGCAAGTGGTTATCGTGCATGACAACTCGAGTCTGTATTTGGTTCAATGCCACTTTATTTTATCTAGAACATAGACGTCGGGCTGCGAAGACTAGGGGGTCATGGCCTTTTTATCAAACGCAGATTTTAGGCCATAAAAATAAAAAAAACAAAAGAGAATGATCCAGAAAAAATCGGGCAAAATAAACACGAAACCGTCAATTCCGTTTCAAGGCAATTTTGTTCCCCTATCTTCGCACTGTCCAATTTCATTGTCCATATGTTGCCCGAAAACGGTTAGGCTAAACTCGAAAAGAAAACCGGTCGTTATATGAACAGGTAGAAATTACCGTCGATACTGTCCAGATTCGTACACGATTATGCACATATTTGGGGGAAATGTTGAGAAACAGCAAGTTCGATTGCTTAAAACAACTGTATATTTGAATTTTGTTCCGTTTACGCCCAATCCCTTAAAAGTGTGCATTTTCCCGTTGCATGTCGCGCTATGGAGACAGACTATTGTCAACCTGTGTGTTCCGCAACAACTAGTACTGCGTATTCGTTGTAGAAGCGTGATACTTAAAATGTTCTTTAAACGTTTAGATTTAAATTCATATTGTTTTTTTGCAAATTCCTTATCAGTTTGTTTTTCAAAAGTCACTTCGGAAAACATTGGATGCTTGGCAACGATTTATGTTTTCCAATCCGAAGAACGGAAAATGTCAGACCAAGTTTGTCTGCACAAATTTGTGCGCGGATCACGCGTCTTGAATATCCTACTGTAAAGGGGAAAAGGAGAGCAAGAAATAGCCGAGGCACTAGCAAAAAGTAGCCTATACGAAGTAAATGTTGGCTGATCAAGATCCCGAATTCAGATCACCGGATCATGCGTCATAATTCATGGTTAGTTTGCGATCGCGGTAATACATGAGTACACAGATCGTTGAAGGAGTCTGGCTAGGGTAATCGACCCGAGCTTTTCGACAAAAGACCTGATCCGCTAAGCAAGAGAACACATTAGTTTGTTCATAAACTGTTGACGGATTATTGACCAGTTCAAATCAGCGGCCGAATACTAATTGTGATTGCACTAGACCCAGGGTCCGACAGGTTCGATTCGCACATCGAAGTAGGGTCCAACGATGCACCTAGCACTGGATAAAAACGATCCTCTCCGGATACCATGTCTTCCTCACTCGAAATGGTCTCTAATCAATATATTATTGAAGCAAATTTGTTTCCTTCATGTTTCCTCTGTATCATTTTTCTTCTTACTTATTTTTCATTCTCCCTACTTATCTGTTGTCCACTTTGCTAGTCCAGAACGCCATTGTGATCATTTGACAGAGAATGATTAAAAATATTCACCTGCTCTACTCCATCAGAGACTGGTTCATGTGATCGCAGTCAGTTTTGCGTGATCTCATCATATCAAGCAAAAATTTGCTCCCATTCAAAATGCTATCCACTGAAGACATAAGTATGACCGAACCTTGTGAACGTTTTGTTTGCCGGAAATTTATCGCATCGTCGACAATTATTTGGCCACGAGGTCAGGCCATTTGTTGTTCATGGGACACAGGCGGGAGGGAGGTTAGAATGTTTTGTTTCACATAGGATCAATTGGAACCGAATCCGGATTGGAAACATACATGTTTACGCTGCTCTTTGGAGGGGATTGTTTTTCAATTCCGATAACGTGATGCTATAGGAAAAACTGAGACAAAATTGCAAATCCGCAAACTCGTTAGTTGGAAATACGGAAGCAAATGTGCCACCTGGAGGAGATGATGAGTAGAGACGAAAAAGCAACAGGTGAAGAGCAACCGAACCCTCGAATTGGCGTATTTTTTGCCTCGAGAATCACCTAATCAATTCATCGACCTATCGGTAGATCAGTCGGCCGATCACCCGAAGGGATATTCACCATTTAGAATGAAATTAGATGGTTGAAAAAAATAGCTCATGTCCGCGGTCAATCCGCTGCCGTCACACATTGAACCAACTGGTTGCCAATGGCAGTATCGGTTACTCTTCTCTTCATTGCCTAACATTCGGGCCACTTTAATGGCTAAGATGCAAGCAATTGGGAATTACAACATCGCCTGAGGTTTCCCGCTAGATGGCTCGGTTACAAAGCCTAGAATCAGGGTTAAGCGCTCGCATAGATCGGGAGACAGAAGACGATGAGGAACTCAATGGTTTCCAAATTACTCTGTCGGCATAACTAGTGGGGCCAAAATAAGTTAACAACTAGCACTGTAAATATCAGGGTCAAATGATGTAAGGAGTGTATCGAAAAATCGATGCGCCATGTACTGGTTTCAATTGTGAATGATATAATGTTGATAACACAGCGTTGTTGGTAGATGTAATGCGCCAACATTTCGACTACCGTGGCTAGTCTTTCTCAAGGCAAGTTTTTATTATAACACTTGCCTTGCGAAAGACTAGCCACGGTAGTCGAAATGTTGGCGCATTACATCTACCAACAACGCTGTGTTATTAACATTATATCATTCACAACTAACATTGTAATTTGTCCTATTAGGGACACTCCGTTGATTGCGTTTTTATATATTTTTGGTCACCGTTACCTGTCTCGCAACCAATATTTACCTTGGAGAACCACGTATGCTGAGGAAGTTGATCTGTGACCGCGTACGTGTTCCAAAACCGCTTATTTGTTGGAATTCCGCGCCTGCTCGAAGGAGTTGTATAAAATAGTTTTCACTGACCTCGATAAGACACCGTGTCCCGCGAAATGAGGTTATGTCTAACTGAAACCTGCAATATAGAAAGACCGAGCTGTTCGATTTAATGCTCCGTGTGCGAGTTCACCGTCGTTGACGAAAATCCTCGAAAAGGGATGCCAATATTGGAAACAAACCGGTGTTCAGACACCTATAGACTCCGTATATCATGTAGTTTCAGCAACAACGCTCCAGGTCCGTAATGAAGAACTGACCGAACTGTTGAAGTGTGCACTTGGCCATCGATCGGAGGTCACATCGGCATCTCAAATGCATGAAGTTAGTAAAGGCTTGACCGGTACTCTCTATCCGCGTACACACTTCATTCGATTTACGAGCGATTGGTAACTGACGTGAAAAAACACAGATCTGCTGCGTAGAACTCTTCTTCCGGGCAAGCACAAGCTTTGGCCTCAGGTCAATCTACTCCCGCAAGAGTTAAGTATCATTCACACATTTTTTTCATATTCGGAGCTTCATTGTGTAGCACTTAAAAGACCAGTACATGCGTTGCGATTTCATAGGTCCTCGTCTGAGCATTCACTGTTTCACGGTGCTTTGTCTTATTCCGAAATGGCCTCTGTCGACTTAGATGTTTCCGCGTACAATCGTATCTGAACTCTTCTGGTTGACTTACAAACACTGTACTGACGATCCGTCCAGCGTCTAGTTGGCAATCCACTTTGGGCACTCGTGCTCGCACTCGTGAAACTTTGGAATAATCTATCCACTTGAAACCTTTAAGACAAGTTTGAAATGGTAACGATTCTCCTTTAGCGCTGTGGACTACGTCGATTTGAGGACCGTCAGAGCTTCTCTGCTACCAGGCACTGATTGGAAGCAAGCCAGAAAAGTCTTTTCATAACGCCCGCATGCCTGCCTACCTGCCTGTTTAGGATTGTTCATCTGTTCCGAGTGGGCGATTACAGTTTTACGAAATTATTGTATTGTAGTTTAAAGGCATTTTCCTAAAGAAAACCGTGAGGGAAAAAATGAATTCGTCGAGCAATGAGTTGAGCACATTCGGACAGGTTGTTCAGC
>LUCM01009469.1:100110-111762 GCA_008360955.1 Fasciolopsis buskii
ATCATCATCATCATCATCGTTCAGCGTTAAACAGCAAGGAATTTCAATTGCCAAACAGAGAAACGTGATCGCAAGGTAGACAAGAAATTAAAATGGCAAGTGAATCAAATATTAGCAAATTGAAGAAATCAAACGAGTGCACCGAATTCTTGTCGAGTAGGACGAATTAAACTGGTTAAATGCAGTGTCATAAAATCACTGGTCAGAATAGCAATCAACGATTTGAATACAGGTTCGCAGGATTTATCGATTAGCAATCGATTTTCCAGAACAGTGTGGTGTTTTTCGAAGGATTGAGGGATAAAGCTTCAAAGTTTGTGAGGGGAAAATGAGACTGATTTCTAGTGAAATTAGTTCATCGGTGATCTAACATGATAGACAGATAAACAGACAGACAAACAGACATACAGACACACAGACAAGTGGACAGACAGATACTCACCGGCATTCTGGCGTGCCTCTTTCTCGGCCGCCATCATACGCTCTTCCAAATCTGCTTTGGTCGCTTTCACCTGAGTCAGCTCACGTTGAACCACGCCCAGTTTGGAACGTAGATTACTCTCCTCGTTTTGCGATTCCTCGAGCAACTGTTGCAGTTCGTTCCGTTGAGTTTCCAGTGACTTAATTTCCTGACTCTGTTCGGCACATTGAGCGTAGAGCTGAAATCGAAACGAAATGATTATCATAATTCTATCGATGGCTTGGCAGAAAAACGTGTGCGCTTGTGGGAACGGACTGGCGTGTGTCATATTTGGGCCCAAGGAAATTTGACTGGGCAGAATGGTTAAAAGTGAACAGAAATGTTATTGGCAACTATATGTTTTGTGATCACCACGACAGTTAGGATTCTGGCACCAGACCACCACGTTTTAGGAGAGAATGTGAAGCTATTGATAGGCGCCTAACAGTTGGACAGAACTTGGTGAACTTTTGTTGGTTAAAACACTTCAAATTTATTTCGTTTATTTGTTGACGGATATACTGAGTACGGGGCCAGCTTCGCTCACCAAATATTCCTAGACTATATTCACCCATCCATCATATGCTACCGCGTCTGTCTGCCTCCTCTAGCTGTCAACCGAGGACTTCTCCTAGTTTTCGGTTTATCTCTTCAAATGCTTGTCTTCTTGAAAGTTCTATCCTTCCTCCTGCTGCTTGTTTACGAACATCGAAAGTCAAATTACTCGGAGACTTGCATCTCGTTTTTGGTGTTCTAATTTGTCTGCTTCCGGTTTACAGATCCTCGGATTATCCTTCATTTCATATTTCAGCTTCTATGAACTGAATAATCAGTCACCAACACGCAGTGATTTATGATTATTCAAACGTCCTACTGTCTAGTAGGTTGGATCATATGATCAAAAGCTCGACCGTGATCCCCTAATTCAACCATCTATTTCGGTTTGAACAACCGCGTCGTACCACAAGCCCACGTGGGAATTGTTTGTTCCCATGGCTATCCGACATGGTGGAGGCGAATAGTGGGAAAACTCTCATATGTACCTTGGAGTTCACTGCATTTGTTCTCATTCGTTTCCCTCCGGCTTGGGTCTAACGGGACTGAATCTGTCAACCGATCTGCGTTCTCTGTTTCAGATACTACTGACAATGTATTCAGGTAACATTATTCCCTCGTTCCAAACGTTGGCTCATCCCAACTGTCAAAGTATTGTCAACAAATCGCAGTTATGATTTTTCTATAGGCACTTCCATGCTCACTCCAAGCGCTAAAAATTCGATTTTGGTCAGACATACCGATTTGGAATGCACAAGTGTAAATACGTTTGGATAATAGACTACTGAGTAGGCATACTTGACGACCGACAAAAATCGCAAACCTGGTTGTGTATTTCGGGGAATTTTGTTCAGTCATCTAGATACTAGTGACTATATATATATATATATATATATATATATATATATATATATATGACAGACTTCATGTGGGTGTGCATTGAAAGGGGCATGCTCCGTAGGCACTATGGCTCAATGCACAGGGAAACGTGAACCGGCAACCAAGAACCTGAAACTCGGAGTGGCACAGAACCACGTGGGGTCCTGTGACCTTTTTCGTGAGATACACTTAATCGAACAAGCCACCGACGCTCATATATTTGTGCGTGTAAGTACACAAGGATTTTTGCTTGTATCATAACAGTGCAAAACGAGGGTTTCCGGCTGGACTGGAAGGTTATTCCCTCACGGAATTCACTCCCGCTGATCACATTGAGAACATATTGGCGGGCACACTTGTCTTCGGATGGGAAAACATTTGACGACTGAGGTATTTATGATCTGTCAATAAACTTATGTCATTTGGGCATCTGATCTAATGTTTGCTTTCCAATCGATGGCGGACAAGTGAGGCCATGTTATCAAGTTATCATACGTTATGTTCGCATGCCGAGCGCAGACCAGGCAGGGAGGGGAATAGAAACGCCATAGGCTTTCCTTAAGACACGACACTTGACTGTCGACGCCAACCGCCCTACAGAGCGCGCAAAGCTTGTCATATCCAGGATGTGGTTAGGCTGTTTCAGGTGTGAAGGCAATGTGCTGTCGATATTCTTTGTATCTTCGATGTTCAATCATGCAGTCTGCTATACACGAATGTGTTCAGACCCGCACCTCGCCCAATGACCGTCTTGTGGAATGAATACACTAACTTACAATGTAAAGAAAAGTGGAAATCTAAGACATTTCATCATGAAGTTTATAGCGTTGATTAGTCGAAAGGGCAGATAACATCTCAGAGTTCTTTTGCGAACTGATGCAACTGTCACTAATGGCATCAGTTCGTATGTTGGTAACCGATTACTATGAAGTATTCTCCACCTATCCTGTTAAAATGACTATGTGTATGAATTGAAAAACACGGGGATTAAACAAATGGTTTTTAATATATTGATTAGACTTAGCTGTGTGCTTTGGTCTGCACACGCAATTAGATCGATCGCGTCAGTCGATTTTTAAGTTCTACGACGTAGGAACAACTGTATAGTCACCTTAGTCCACTTATATTCTAATCGATCTAGGCGTATTTCAAACGTCACAGTGGCCTTTTCGTTTGAGGTTCATAATTTTGACATTTGATTCAGTTAAACGTAAATGGATTTTGCCATCTCATGTAAGTTCAATTTTTACAATCACTGACTTCGAATCGATTTGTTTCGCGACGGACAAGGTCATCTACTCAAAAGTGGAAAGGAAACGAGAAATAGCAAAAGGTTGACTGTGGAATAAACGAATATACAGAAAAAGGAAGAACATCTCTCACGACGACCCTCGCTTTGAGGGACCTTGTGGACTGCAATCTCGGTAGTCTAAGAAGCACACTTACCCCGGTCACTCCATGGGTTAAATCTTTCAAACTTTTACCCATACCATCGACTGGTCACCATGACCCATCCGCGAACCCTTACCGGCCCCACAGAACGGCGTACATCCAGGCATTCGTTCTATGGGCAGGCGCAAAACGTGACCCAACCACTTGAATCTGTTCACATCCAATGCTTACTCTGCGGAATTAACCCCAGGTGCCCGGTACCTCGTGACTAACCACTGACTAGGTCACAGAATTCTCCCAGCATATTTTATCGGTATCACGAAAACAATGGTGTTCACAAACCGAATGACTTGGTAAGCATTCTTCTCTGAACGGACATATTTATGAGCCGTATGGCAACACGGCTTTGATCGATAGGCGGTAAACGGCAATCCAGCTTCACACAGTTGCTAAGACACTTTATCCGATATATGATCATCAGTTGAGATGTAACTGTTTGAGTAATTAAATTTATTTGTCTCACCCGATCCTCGTCATCTGAAACATTTCCAGTTTTTGATGATGCCTCAGAACACAAAAGTAGGCTAAATAATAATTAACTTACACGAGATTTGAAATTCACTAATCAGCCAACCAATCGGACGTTCCATACTCACCGTATCCAATTGACTTTGAAGTTCCTGAATTTGTCCGGCGAGTTGATTTTTTGTTCGTTCCAAACTGAGAACACGACTGTGTTCCAATTCTTGCGCCTCGGTCAGTTCGGAGATACGCGTGTTCATTCGTCGCCTGATTCGATTCCGTTGAGTAAACGAGAACCAAACGAGGAATTCACGGAAATGGGAGCAATCAAACGGAATTTTTGGTCTTAACTGGAGCAGATCATTTTAATTTTGTAACGATTAAAGTTTGATCTGATTTTGATGGTTGACTTCACTGGAAAAATTTAGCAAGCTGGATTTTTTGGTGAAAACTAAAGTGTTTTTACACGTGTCAAATTTGTTCCATCAATAAAAGTGTTGGATGAAAAATTTCCTGGTTTTTGGTTAGTTCCAGATATATTTACTCTTGATAATGGAAGAGCAGCCAAACGTGATTTATCTAACATCACCAAGAGTTACAATGTCACCGGTACAAAAAGACAAATCTATGGAGGATGAATACGGCTGTAACTATCCTTCCAGTAAACAAAATATGGCCGGTTCGTTTTTTTCTCTGTCAGACTGGCTTCTGTGTGGTCTCGCTCTCATAAGTCCACCGTTTGATTTGCGCCATTACGGGGACCTCTTCGTGAGTCGAAACTTTCGAGCCAAGTGGAAACTAGTCTGACCTACCTGAGCTCTTCCAATTCTTCGACTTTTTCATTCAATTCCCGCTCGTATTTGGATCGAGTTTGTGCCAAATCGGCTGTCAGTCGGGAAACTTGAGTTTGCAGTTTGGTTGCACTGTCTGCCTCCTCATCGGCTCGTTGAGTGGACATTTCCAGCTCTTGTTGAAGGGAATTCAATTTGCCCTGGATTATGGTTCGGGCCTGGATATGAAAATAAGATAAGACGGGAGGAAATTTCGCGATCATTTTATTTTGAAAGTTAAAATTTTTATTCATTGAGACCAAAAGTAAATCGATTTTTTGTCTTGACAAGAATAAATTCAACATTTCGTTTCTCCTAATCAAGTGCACATCACACCGTACCGAACAGGAGAGCGGAACAGAAAAGCCGTTGTACTTGCAGAAACCTCGGATAGGTCAGCGGAATGAAAGTTACAAACGATACCATATCATATCAGATTGATCAGGAATTTTCACTGCGACCAAAAGGCTGACTTCTGAGATCTGCTAATGAGTTTTAAATTTAGTCAGTAGTATATATGCCAGCGAGCGGATTCCCGGAATCAAATTACCAGTTCGCAGTTACTGCCGGTCACCAGGCACGCGATACTCCTCTATCCGTAAAGCTTCATAAGTGATCACTCAGGCTATAAGTTTCCAACACTCCTATCATGCAAACTAGGTCCTAGTGGCTATATATGTCATTTATAAAGTTTTACTATGAGATTTGCACTTAAGGAAAACAATGAGCACTAGACACAAAGTATGAGATAACTTTATCGTCGTCCCAGTTCTTTTTTGAGCGAGACTAAGGCATGCAGATATGGCTTTCCCGAGGTCAGATGAATGATACGCGGTCCGAGGTCAGATCAATAGCGAAGTTGATTGCCAGTTTGGAATTACCGTAATTTGTCCGGATTCGAGGACAGAGCTCAAAACTCTGGTTTGCGTGAGCTTCCCCGAGGCCGGCAGCTGCATTGCCCAAAATGAATGCTAGCAGAAAGACAAGGCCCTTGGAAGACCAAATAGGGTCACTGTGGATCTGAAACAAATTTAATGGTCCTTATGGTCGTATCCAGTACATGAAACTCATATTGACCGACCGAAAGTTATCGATCTACTCTCATCGTGATGGTTAAAAGAGGACGGGATATAGACGGCGCTTGAGATGGTCGATCAAATTTGGTGTAGCTAAGGGAAGAGATTGTTCAGTCTTGGAGCAAAGAACAATCTAATTTGCCATGACCATTCGTCTTTTAGCGGTGATGGATGAAATCGATTGAGTAATCAAGTCGTGACGCCTGACTAGTTTCTTCTTTGCACAATGAAAATCAAATTGAACATCTTTCCATTCGGAACGACAATTTCACCTGCATTGTTGTCCTTGATTTTGGAACAGAAGCAAAGTGTGGTTGATTATTACTTATCTATCTGACTTTACAACCTGGTTTTCGTCATAGCTCAGGTTGATGAGTTCCGTGATGTTCTTGATCGTTGACCTTGGTGCGTAGATCGTACTGTTTTCAGTCTATCATACCTAAATATCAGCTGACCTGTGTTGGTTGATGAAGCAACCTGAAAAACTACCTTCACAGTCCGGACCTCATGAGAGCTAATTTGTGTTCCACCTCATAAAACATAATGGTGCGTGAAGGCAGACGGACTATTCATACGCTTGTTTTACACTGAAACATGTCTAAGATCCCAGATATTTCTCGGCTGTTCTTTTCTAAAACACAATCACTCAAAATCCATCTCCTCACTAGTTTGACCTTCTCGGTCCGACTGGACTGTTTGCTGAATACCCGCGGTTTCGTTCTTTTGGACATTTCTCCGACTGTGCTGATCTAACTGGCCTGAGTGACTGAAACAAACGATAGCTTGCAACTCGGATGGTCATGTTGTCAAACTGAGTTCTAACTGTGCTACGCTTGTTTGTTGATAATTCGGTCTTCATCGGCTAGACAACTTTTGACGGTAGTTGTCAATTTTTCCTTCTCTTGACAACTGCCTCTGACTGATTTGATCCGCGCGGTTGGTTAAATTCTCCATCCGTTGACTTCAATTTCTCTCCTACAGCATGATTGATTCTGCGATCGGTGAGCGAGCATTCTTGGTCGCAGTAACTCAACCGCTAACTTTAGCTGGGAGTTGGACGTGTAACCAAGCAGTTAGATTCATCACTAAGTCAGAAGATCTTTTAATCGAAGGAACAATGAACGCGAAGTTCTGGACTAGATATTGATAGCCTCTAGAATCAAAATCTACAGGAATTCCACTATCCCATATTTAGCACGCATTTTGGCAAACCATGACCGTGTTTCGGTAGAATTCCTGAGCAGCCTGCCAAAATGTACTCCGACTATTCCTCGACTGGTTTGGTTTTTCACATTTTAACAAGGTGATATGTCAAAAAATTTTACCCTCACTTTTTTGACTGAAATGCGGCATTATTTTTTGTACGCTAAAGCCCACACAATACAATACAAAACAATACAATACAATACAATAGGACTGCCGTGAGCGCCTGTTGCCATCGGAACCGAGTCCTACATTGTGTTTTGCTCCACACGTGCCAGCAAGTTGAAACGCACCACGGACTTTTGCTTTACGTGCCAGTTTGACCAACCGGCCGTCCATCGAAAGACGGTTCATTGGCTAATGTGCTAACTGATTACTGGGCCTCAAAATGCCTCACCTTGGTCGAGGTGGGTGTCTATGACCGTAAGTTGGCTACTGGCCTTGAACGCCTCTCGAAATGATCCCAAATGACCGACTTCTCAAATAGCCTCCGCTGAGAAAATCCTACACACTCCCTACTCATGGCAGAGAGGTTTCCACTAAAGTGCCAGGAAGAGGGCCAATGCCCGGCACCATCCACTGATTGAGCATTGATCCCAAGCCAACTAGAGGCGGCTTACGGAGCACACGGGTGTATGGACCGACCAATCAGTCACCGGCCCCTGGTGGATTATGCTTCGCTAAGATTGACCAGTTGCCTTATGGGTTAGACCGTTTGACCAAAGGCTCCTGTTAGGATCCCGTAAATCAAGCCTCTACTTCGGTTTGGGCAAACGAATGGTAGCAAGCCCGCAGAATACTCGTGGATCCCGATGAATGGCTGGTTATATTGAGATGGGGACTAGAAGACATGGCATGTGTTGTGAACACTACTCATTGTTTCTTTTTCTTTCTGATTTTTCGTCCACTGTTTTCGTTTTTCGCAGTGATTCTGATGACATACTATCTGTACTCTTAATTGTGCATACGCAAATAAATTATTTCATGGCTTTTGGTTATGTTGCCTTTAAAAATTCCCATTCACTTGTTCAATTAGTTGTAAGTAATGCATGATTTGATTGTATTCTGTTAAATTTGTTTCTCGGAGCGTCTGACATGGATATTTGTCGCGTATAGGTGTGAAGTTGGCGAGTATATATTCAAAATCGCATTAGCTACACAATGGGACGTTTGACGTTTTGTGTTTCGTACTACTTAGCTGGATCATTGATTAGTATTTGTTTCTAGTCACCCAGTCCGGTGACGTGCGGGGAAGAAAGTGGGCGTTCATACGGAATGATAACTACGGACCGAACAAAATTAAATAGGGATAGCACTAATTACATCTTGTGGTACTTCACTAATACTTACTAATACTCACTAATACTCAGAATTGAATAAAGCATGAACAGGCTGGCCAATACAATCTGGACCATTACAAGGGAGATAGTTGGAAAAAACTACTATATACCATTACCCAGTACCGTAATTCTAAAAGTCTATTAGTGCAAAGTGTGGGATACAAGAATTAACAAATAGTCATTTGTTGTTTATTGAATACAGACATTTTGTTATAAACCGGTTGACACAGTTTGGTGGGAGGTCGCGTCTCATGACTGTCAAGGTCGTAGCAAAAAACCGTGACCTTGAAACTTGTAGTGACACAGAACCACCACCAAAGTGATCAGAGGATCTGGGATTCGAAACTCTGATCATTTTGGCGTGGCAGACATGTGTCTTTTCAAAAGTCCCACAATTTCCGCGAATTTATCGAAACGAAATAAATCCTTCAAATATTCGGTTTTATCCAGCCAAACCGAGTGAGATGGGAGTCAGCAAATAAAGTCACACGCCCGCATGCGAGCAAGTTGTTACCCACGGTGAAAGTGGGTGTTCGGATACGGCAAACTCACTTTGACTTCTTCCTCCAAAGCTCGTTTCTGGTCTTCGACCACCGATTCCGCGTGCGTCTGTGCTCGTTGAGCGTTGGCCAATTGCGTGTTCAATTTTTCTACCACTCGACCGTGTTCAGCAATCTCAGCCACCATTTGAGCATTTTGCATATTCAACTCGGAAATGCGTTTCTGTGAGTCATCATTTGTGGCCCGGAGACGAATGATTTGGGCTTCAGCAGCTTCCAGTTTCCCTTGCATTGCGGACTAGTAGAGGATGACAAATTTAATGAATGAATGAATGAATCAATCAATCAATCAATCAGCGAGTATATGAAGCGAAATTTCGATATTTTAAACTTAATCTGAGACCATGTTTTTGATGAAAAGGGACCTTCATAGCAAATTCATTCTCCTGTTTTGGCAAGTGAAGCTAATTGGTTAAAAACTGTCCTAAGGATGAGAAAGTTTTTCATATCCTCACACTTTATTGATTAGGAATTGTATGATGCTTACAGATAGAATGACCGTGGAAAATGAACGAGTACTTATCGGAGGATTACGATCTACGGTGAACCAAGTTTAATTCATGCTATCGATAATTGTAATGTTCATTTTTCACCGAAGATCGTTCAAGTGCTGTCATGCACTTTTTCTCCTTGTTTCCGTGGTTACGTGCAAAAGAACTAGAATCGAGATCATCGAGATTCACGCTTAACTCGTAAAGGTTTCATCACCAGCCAAGATGACATGGTCACTTCACGAAAACCAACAACCTGAGTTACGAAGAACACAGATTCTTTTTTGAGAATTACGATATGGATGGCCAGCCCATTTCCAGAGTGGATCTTTCGTAAATTCTGTTTTCCAGCAAAAAGAACAAAGCCTTTTCAGTAGGTTTAATTTTATACCACGCTTTTTAGTTTGTCGTTCGGGTCAGTTAAAGGGAAGCCACAACTGGGAAGTAGAAAAATTCCTTCCGGGTGATGTCAACAGAAAGAAGACAGCTTTTGCGAAACGCTTACAATCTATCCGATCTTTTTGATCGCTTGCGAACAGCGTAATTTACCCGAGGTAAAACAACAGTAAACAAAGTTCGATTGATCGGAACCTAATCAAAGACCAGTGGAAGGGGTGGGTGCTTCGCAGTGGATTAACGTGACTTCACCAGAAGCTAGAAGCTTAGCATTTCATCTGCCTAAATGTTCCTCAAGGGATCGAATTGTCAGTCAAATAGATAGTCTGTCGGAAATGGATGATTCGAGCCAATTGTTGTTGACTCCCTTGTGGGCGTCTGTCCGGCGCACCGCGAGCCAATTTTCAGTTGCAGATGCTATTTCCGCACTAGTTCCACGACTTGGTGATCCGGGTATCGTTCGGTATTATCAACATTTATCTCAAGCGACAAGCTAGCATCATTACCGCCGTTAGAAGCAGAGGGAAATCTTGTGACCTTGCCACCCCGAGTGTTGAAGACCTGTCACTATGGTTCCCATCCCCAGACCTAGCAATTCCAGTATTCCAGCCAAACGTTTTTCATCCCTTCTCTGTTACATCACGCAGTTCTTAAACTAACAGAACGTGCAGTCTTGAGTCGCCTAACTATGTTTGTTACTGTGCCCGGTGACTCCCTACAGTTAGCGTACAAACCAAACAGGTCCGTTTTGAATACTGCGGATTCCCTGGTTCGTTATATCACCAAATCCTTGGATGCACCCACGGAATCACTTTGATGTACATTTTTAGTATTCAATGTCATCCGTCTGACGGCAGTGCATAGATGAGTTTGCTTTTAGAGGAGGGGACTTATAGGGTCACGTGATGTTGATCACATGCATTGGACCGAAAGCCGTTTGGCTAAAGACCTGTGTAGTGGTCTTGCTGAGTTAAGGAGGACGGAGTTTGTTAGGCCAAATGGGACTTACAACCTGATGCAATTTGCTCTTTTTTGTAAGTTAGTCCATAAATTTGGAGACTAGAGAACTAGTCAATGGTAGTGGCTTTATTCGAACTCGTGGTTTCCAGAGGTGACGTCTACGTGTATAACCGTCTGCCTAGCTCTCGGTCTGATTGCGAAGTATGGAGTTTTACGAGTTTTGTGGGGAAAAAACTATGTACGAATGTTTCTGGGCTTTAAACTCTCATGCATGTTCGCTGTGGTCACAACAAACCGATGGGGGTTTAGGCCGTGTCTTTTGTTCTACTAGAAGCCTGGAAGTTTGAAAAATACTGCATGACCTTACTGAGACAGAAGTAGCAAAGCGATTCAAGTGAAAGCTACCCGGAAACCGAGTGTGTAATCGACACCAGGTCAGACAGAAGTAAACTTGAGCACATATCCTTCCATACTAGTGTCCAACAGGACGCGTTCATCTGAGTACTGATCACGATTTCCGAAAAAGCGTTTCAGGCCTCAGTTTAGGCGAAGAATTCAGATGTCACCAACATTAATCCAACAACAAAACTAATATTATCAAAACAACAGAATCGATTGTATTATTGGACAAAAACTCAGCAGCAGAATAGTCAGTAGTATTGTATTCCGCCAAATTATCATCATAAATCAAACCACCATTATCCGAAAAATCATCATGCCAATGGCAATCCTCATTACAAATATCACCACTATCACCATCGGTATAATCATCCGAGTCATCCGAATCGACCGAACTATAATCATCATCGTGGTCGTCTTCAGCTTCACCTTCAGCATTGCCATCCCTATCATAAACATCATCATCATCATCATCATTCTCACTATCATCATCGTCACCATCCTCATCGTCATCATCTTCATTATCATCATCATCATCATCATCATCATCCTAATCATCATCATCATCATCATCCTAATCATCATCATC
>LUCM01009471.1:0-24926 GCA_008360955.1 Fasciolopsis buskii
GCAAACGTCACACACGACGCTGGCAGTCCCCCAAATCTACTTAGTAGTAGATAATACTCGTTAGGCATACCCCTGACTCGACTATCGATCAGTACAAAATTCTTCACAGTTGCTTACACTAAATTGTGAAACAAACCCCCTAGTTTTCCGAGATCGTGCCGATCTAGAGCCCGGTTCAAAGCCCAGCTGGCAAAGTTACTGGATGTCCCGCTCTTAAGTAACCTGACCTGAGCTAATATTGGACTAGACGAGGCCTACGAACATGGGTTAGAATTCTAATTCATGACCGAGACGTTGATGAGAAAATCATCTGGAATTCTTGGGATTCGGCTTCACCTATTGTTTTCCTCTTTTCGCTTAAGTTCTTGCTAATGCATTCATTGACCTCCCTTCCAGTGGATGAACTCCTTTTACCAATGGCTTAGGTAACTTAACCTTGAGTTTCCCTCAATGTGGGCTAAAGCATACGTCAACTTACGTTTTGATGAATCCATGCTCTTATAGTCTTCCGTGTTTTTAAGCACCTTCAGCCTGTGCATTCCTCGCTTCTCATGTCATCTTGCACTGTTTTCTGGCTTTGCAGGACTGAATGGGTCATTCTTCTCAGCCCCAAACCTGCAACTAACCATAAGCTGCCACTACAGCTCAATTCTAGTTACCATACTTTACGCAACAAAAGCACTGGGTTGCAGGTATGTTGTCGTGATCCAATTGTCTCCATAACCCCAAGCGGGCACCCAGGCGAGACCACTTCGTCGTACTTTCATTCAATCTCCTGCTACTAACATGTGCCAAGTAATCAAACTCTGTAGGTCATATCCAAGGCCTTCGTCGTACTTCGGCTACCTGCAGAGAAGACATCTACCAGTGGGGTTCGATCGCTGTAAGCTATCGGACAGTAACCGTGCAAATCAGTGACGGATAAGTGCAACAACATGTGGTTATGTTCAACAAACTGTTCAGAGCTTGCCCAGTAGAGTAATGGCTAAGGCGTTTAACTCAAAATCGTTCGTCCTTTTTTGGGTTCGGATTCGCGTCCCAGTTCGGGCGCGGTCCATATGCACTGCTGATGATTCCCTCACAAGGATGGAACAGCTGTACAGTGCTTCTATGGTTTCTTTATCGTCGATTGACCCACTACTCTTTTGGGTTTCAGATCTCGCACCCGGATTAGACGCGCTGGTGCCGGTTTTGTCCTCTTAACGGCAATTCCAAATTTGCTATCCTATCACTCCTGCTGGAACCCTGTTAGCTAGAACTGGCCCTGGAATTCTGACCCGTTCAACAGAAACTACGCCGCTGATCGCCTTGGTTATCTCAGCTCACATCTTTATGATTGGACTCGCGCACCTCATATTCTCCACCCGTAATGCTGAATGAAGTCAATAGCTGCAACAACAAAAGTGACAGCACGGGAAAACATTCTTGGCTATGATATATATGGAATGTTCCTACGCCAAATTTCTCATATCCGATGCACCTCCCGGTATAGATTACGGCCATCCGCATGTGAATACAATCACTATTCTTGGGAGTTCCATTTCAGAAGCTTCATAAATTTCCTCCAGATAGTTTGAGACAATCTTGACAGTCTTACTCCATCTTCAGTATTTCTTTGACCGTTTATTGTTGTCAGATACGTGTCTTATCCACTTTGCATGATATTCCACCCGGTTTTCACGACTTCCAACCAATTACCCAAATCAAAAGTTCACAAAGCAGGAAACCCATTTTAAGGTGTCTATCCTTCAACTCCTCTAGCCCTGGTATATAACAGACCATTGGCATCATCCGGGCATCTTCAGCCTCAATGACCATGTGCCTCGTATCGCTACTCTCCGTCTTACCGAGCCGCTGACTGACAAATCGAGCCCATGACTCCTATTTACAAATTGCGGTTGATCACCCGAGATTAAACCCTTCTGTTCTATCTGTGGTTCCCCACCTCGACCCCATGACCTCAATTCTTCCAGCCCTCATGCATTTGCACCCTTCCTTAGGTTTTCCGTCCGAGTTCATTCAACACTACGAAAACCAACCTTACCCAAAATAAAATGCACACAAGTCCCACCAACCTCCCCCTAGTTACTTCGTCGCCTATAAACGTTCCCCCAAGATTAATACTTTTTTCCTATCTAACGTTGCCACCAAAAGGGCCTTGAGATCCCCTACCACCTTGATTCTGACGGGAAACCGCCATGTCGGACCATTACGCTCTGCCAGTATACATCCCGTCTGGCAGAACCAGGTCCATCAGTGATGGAGATTATTTAATATTGGTGAACTGGAAGTAATCTGCATCCCTTTTGAAAAATTTGCCTCTGGAGTCAGCCCGTGGTTACTTCTGGGTGATCCTTCTACTATCCAATTCAACTCTTTTCTTCAGGTGCATTTATCGACCCCCAGAACAGCCGCTTCCAATTTTTCACCTCTGACCTATGCTTTACCTAACATACCCAACGGCCCAATGGTGGATTTAACGCGCCAAAGGCTACCTGGGATTCCCTCAATGCCCCTCAGGATTTTCCTGATTCGTGCTCCTGTGATCACACAGAAAGTTGGATGTAAAAATTTACATCGCCAACCAGTGGGAATAATATTCTGCACTCGTTATTTACTCTCAGTGTTTCTGGAATAGCGGCCAACATAACTGGTCAGTTTCCTGGCAGTGTTCATAGAATGTTTACTTGGGCCTTATTTGATGCAGCTCCTCGAAAGTACAACACAAACAACAAGTCATCATCCCACCTTGACTTGGACCACCATTCAATCACTTGGAGTGACTTCTTTGAACAAAACCCGCAAGGAGCAAGTGGCAAACTTTACTCGAAACAACTTTAATCTTCAGCACTAATGCCCATCTTCATAATCTTTGTGTAATGCTACCAGAGACAACCCATCAACAATCTCCAAAACAAATATATGAAGGCCGAAACTGCATACAACCAGTCCATTTTTTCATCTTCTAGCAAAATCAACACCTGTTGGCATCGATTAGCTGTAAATAGGATGAAATGTTAAAATATGAGGAGCGTTCAGGCATAAATAGCCCAAACAGATCTCTCAAGCTCAATAAGTCACTTAGAAATAGGGATCATAAGAAATCCAACATTACCCACTTAAAACTAGGTAGCAGCCGGCAAGTCCGTTCTACCAGCACAATTGCGAGTGTCGTAAATTTCTTCTTTTCTAGATTTACGACCACTGTATCCTGTTTTTGACCCCCCAACTGCGCCTCATTCCAATGGGCACGTGCCTCCTTGCTTTGAATTTTAGCTTTCTGATGTAATTCCAGTGACTCTGACGATTAATCCACCATTGAGAACTGGCCGGGACAGCATCCCGCCAAATCTTCTTTCTGATGGCGATAGTGATATCGCAGCAACAATACTCAATAATTCCAAACTTTTACCTAAATCCGCCGTAATTCTATTTCGGTGGAAGAAATTATTTATCATACCACTAACAGAAGGAGTCAAATGCGTGATCCCTTTAACTAAAGCCCAGTCAACCATAACACGTTGCTTCCAGCATTATGGAATGGTTAACAAGGTAGCACAGGCCAAACCTCTTATCACAGAATCTTACTCACACTGGTCCGCATGGCACCCTGAACAACTGCTAGCCCACAACCATTCGTTATTACTTTTTCGGTTCTATCCTCATGGCAGCATTTTGCCGCGCTGCACACTGGATCCTGACCAGGGTCATGAGATGCGGCTTCGCGTGTACCCTTCCTTCAAGATTCAAATCCTACCTTCCCAAAGGTCAACAAAAATCTATTGTAGAAGATGAGTTCTCGCGTCCCGTCTCTGCACCCATTGGCGACACCCAAGGAATTTTGCTCGGCGGCCTCCCGTTTCTGCTTCACATTATTGACGCTCCTTCGGTTCTGCATTACGGCACCTCGTTTCCGTTTGCTAGTGAAAATACGATTGTGGGTGGGTCCCAAGTTCATTCACTAAATTCCACACTGTTGAATGACAGTAAAGGCTTCAACCACTTAACCGTTGGTTTACGTCTGACCTGATGGAGGTCTCAGCGACCAACAGTTTCCACAAGGCTTGAAGATGCTAAACTTTTGGAGCGCTTTAAGAATGGAATAAACTTCGACGGGACTATACGCATCTGTGCGTAACCTGGGACTCAGTAATCCATGCAACATTACGTTTTATAAACCAGTACTTTCGGATTTCCGAGGCAAGAAGAATTACCGAACCAAACGTTTTCTCAGTTAAACTACCAGGAATCACTTTATTAACCCATTCACTACATGCGAGGCGGCTTTCAGAGAATTGTCTAATCACATTCCGTTGTGTAACAAGAGTAGACCGGCTATTGATTGAGAGTTTTTGGGGCCATTTGCCGAGAAACTGGTTGGATGCTCCCACTCAATGTAATATAAGGGGCGGCGCATCCCACTTCATTAGACCAATTGTGGCGCGGGCATTTGCGCCTAAACTTGTGCACTGCGTGCGGACTTCTTCATTTTTCCGCTGCGTGCCCTGCGTATTCCACAAAACGCGCCTCTCCAGAACCCTATTTTCTACGAAACAGGAATCTTAGAATCGACGTTTCACGAACGATGTCAAAATTAAGGCTTACTTTCTTTTTCGTCCGATGCCCGAAACTTTGGAATAACGGGCATAACGGCATTCGGTAGGGTTCGTCCTCAGCGCATTTCACTCGCGCTTTTAGATAAAAACTTAGTGTATACTATTTAGTATTTTTAAGTGGATGCAGCATCTCACTGTCGAGCATACCATAACGGCATAGATTTTTGGGGTGGCAACTAGTCAGTTTACCTTTCACCCAACGTCTCTGAAACTCCAAAGTCATCTGACTTCACAATCAATGCTATTATTTGTCTACTACCTCTAAACTAATAGTTCTGAATGGCCATCTTTAACGCAACCACTCAAAAATCCCTAATTAATTTTTGACCCAGTCTATTAATTGCCCTCTTTTTTCTTTTTTTTCTTTCTTGGCTTTGAATCCAGAAAAGTTGCCACACTACGTAGGTCAGCATCGCTGTTTGTTTCTGTTCTACCCTATCACTCCCGCCCACTCCTTACAATCGTTCAAACTAAGATCTAATAACCGCTCACGCAAAACTACGTTGTCTTTAATGATAATATTCTGGGACTAAGCCAATTATTATGGGTACTCATTTCCACGCAGAAAGATGATAAGCAACCTCATGCACTCAAACATAGCTTCCCTGCCCGTAAATCTGGTTGGCCTCAACTTCCACCTTTCCAGCGCATGTCGCCACCACCCCAATGACTGCCTGTCCAGGTGTGCTGTTGAGACAGAGAAAAACAGCAGCTGTGGGGCCCATAAACATTTTAAAAGAGAAGGAAGTAAGGGGCAAAATGAAAGGTATTCTGTGAACAAATATGCCAATTAAAGAATGAGACAGACAACGCGGGGAACAGACAGCGATGGAAAAATCACGTTAGAATACTAATTTTTTCATCAAAATGCGACCACTCTACTGAACCAGAGTAAGGGGTTGACGTAAGTACAAAGGGAAGATTAGGGGAGTTGGAGGTGTGGGAATCGGAGGCGGGAAATAGATGACGGCGGTTGTTCGTGTTCCTCCAGATTGACTTTGAAAACATAAATCCACAGTGGGCATCTTGTGTTGGGCTATTGTTCCTAGTCATGGCCACTGTAAAAATGTTATCGTTTCCTGAAGTCTTCTTAGAATTAATGTGTCATGGTCACCTAGACTTTTCATTGGAAGTTCCCATTTCTTCTGTACGCTAGCTAGTTTTTGTTCACGCGATCATCGATTTTAGTTTGGGGGCCAGTTGCGTTCTTCATTATCCACCGGCTCCCTAAGACTCCAATCGGTATACTCCCTGTTTTCCAGCCACGAATACAAATGAGTTGGAAGTCTTGCGGGTTCCGAGAATTGAATATTGGATCTCATTCAGCGTTTTGTTTTATCATTTCTACCGACTACCTCAAATTGCTGAAGATCTTGTTGTCTGGGAAGTCGTTTAACCTGATATACTATCGTCCCTTTAAGGGACCTGATAAAGCACTCCTCGGTGCAACCTGGGTGGCCCGCGTCTGAGGTGTCGAATACTCACCGAATTCTTACTATCGTGGCCCCATCACTTACTACGCCTCCGGTCCATCTCCGCCCATGCAGAATCGGGAGAACCACAGCCTGCATTGGAAAATACAAATGGCTTTACACTTTGGTTTGGGTGAAACTTCGCAGTTCTTGCAGATTCCAGTGAGTGATTCATGTGGACCCAGGTTCAGATAGTGCGTTTGAAGAATTTATCCACGCCATGATGCACTTATTCCCAAGCTTCAGTAGCATGACCCGCAGCGGTCGGCTTCCTTTGCAAATATACGTCACAGACTTGAGGTAATTCTTCATTTCTGGTGCAAGCATATGCGGTGCATTCCCATCGCACTCACGTGTCACCGGCATCACACGTATACTCTGGTCACGGGCTCCCCAAGTGCTTTTTAGTGCATGCTACGAAACCTTTCTTCTGAGTGGGCGCTCAAAGATTCTTTTTGCATGTTCACTCGCTTTGTCAGAAAGCTGTAAATTTGAATCGGCTACGCGGTGTCTAGTCGGAACTCAGGAAAGAGGTTGCCAATGCACACTCAGTGTTAAAGATCCTCAAAATGTTTAAACTCCACTCAAACCTAAAAATGCTTTCCATTGCCTTTGTTCCTTTGCGATGATCTAGTTCCTCGGGAAAATGCAGCTGTATACCGGAAGTCTTGCACTGCGACGTCCAGAGGAGACCACATTTCGCGGCCAGCGATTTGCGACGAGCAGCTTCATTGACATGTAAAATACAAGGTGAGTCAAGCCCCTCAATAATCAAAATATGTCTTTTGAGCCCTGTCGGCTCCACTTATGCTATTAGTTTCTTAATCCACGGGAATAACTCTTTGAGATTCGAGAGGAAGAAAGCCGAAGCTGTAGTGTTGGGTGTCATGATTTCGCCACTGATTTTTGGAGCTGGCCTACGTTGGTCCCTGATGTCCTCATAATTCATTGCTGTTCAGCCAGGACAAGAAAATTTGGGTCGTGTCCCTCGTTCCAGATTGTTGGAGGTCTATTAGATCTCTGGAACATAAGCCACTTGTGTTCTCAGCAGATTTTGCGTATTCTTATCAATCAGCTTTAGTGTTATGCGCGAGAGATAAACGTCCTGAAATGGGTTTCTGCTTCGGGTGTGTGACACAGCAAATTTGCTAAATCATCTGGAAACCTAATTGCATAGTTAACACAAATGAAACAGTTTTAAAATTCTTGTTCAAACTTGACCTCTAGAATTCCCGCATTCAGTTCTAGGCCTGGGACTGGGGGAACTTAGTGGTTCATACTGGGAGCCGGTCAAGAAACGGTGCTGCTTTCTGTACGCCGAAACACCATGCCGTACTTCTGATGCGCCAGAGTGCGCTGACTTGTCAATAGCTTTAGCACTGTCCCATAGTAGGGTTTTGTAACCAGACTTCCGTCTCAGGCCACCCAACATTCCTTCAAGCAGTGGTAATTCAGTGCAGCGGAATAACTTCTAGTTATTCGGCGACTCGCTGATCACATGCCGTGATTCTCTGCCATGGGATACAGTATGGGTAAACAATTTGCACTGTGGTGTAGATTAATCAAATTACTTACGATGACTTACCGTGAAATTGTACACGAAAGGGGCCACAAAAAACAACAGTACACAATCATTATTCAATTTACTAACACCGAAGGGGCAGATGTAGCAACGGCACGGAGAAAAGTCACATGTGGCTCATATAATCGAGCAGATATGTGATCGAGACGTGCCAATCAGAAGACAGAGATTCGGACAAAACAGGCGGGTATTCAGAAGGCCATTGATAGAAAGCAACACAACTATTGCGCAAGAAGTGAGCGCATGGTCAATGGAGACCATTTGCGAAGAGACTTTAGATGATAAGAGAAACCGACGGCCAAATGTGGTGCGGGCAACGCATTGCATGTTGACTGAACACGGTCAACGAAAGAATGAACGTATGGTGACGTGCAGAGGACAGATGTTAGATTAAGAATAAGGATGAAAAATTGTGAATCTAGTACAAGCGTTGATGTAACCTGGGTGGATGTCGGGAGAGCGGAAACGTTGATACCCGAGGCAGGTGTTAATGACAAAAGTTTGTATATAGATGGCTGCCAAGCACAGCGGGAAAATGCTGTCCAGGCAGTGGTTATGACCAAGAGTTATTAACAAAGGAGGGATTTTCAGATGAGCCGTGAACTTTGAAATAGACAGTGCTAAGTTGACTGAGTGGAATTGCAAGCAAATAAACTACGATGAGACTCGATAATTAAGAGAAGAATAATCAAATGACCTTCTCATGCAAAAAAGCTGGAAAACGTAGCTAACAAAATGAGTTATGAAGCAAAAGCATGGGTAAATGAACCAAGTTTAACTGGAGGATTGAAAAGCTAAATCATTTTAATCCTGAAATTTATTCATTCGTCTGAATCTGGCAGGTAACCCTTGTGAGTATCTCTGGTTTTACGTTGCAGCAGCGTCGCTGCGAGGAAGGCTTTCGGAAGGCCGAAGCCATGTGTCTAGCAGGAGTGAAACAAACGGCAAGACTACATTGAGGATGATGAGGTCATCAGAGGTATCCAGTCCGGAAGAAAGTTTGTTTGTACCGAAGTTCGACCACATTCCTTGTGTTCGGTCTGCTGGATGAGCCAGCCAGCCTAATTGTCCAATGTTCTCTGCATCTTTGCATTTAACACGGGCCCTAGGGCCTTTCGAAAGATTTGGTATCCACTTGGCCACTTCATGGCCGCCTTTTATCCGTGAACCAGCGTGAATGGCTGATGTCTCGACGTCTATGATTACCAAGTTTAGCCTCCTGCGAAGGTGTTACTTTTTAATGGAGCCCATTGCGGCACGAAAGCCCAAATCCACAAGCTGACCAGGGTTCTCACGTAGGATCTACTTGGTGTAGAGCTTTGGCCACATTGTTATCAGCGGATTATTATTCCTCGGTTTTCTTCTTCCTGACTAGTTTGTATCGCTCCTGGCCAACAATGGAAATAACAATTCCTTGTCCCCGTCCCTCGATGTACTCATCTGAGGGAATACTTCCCGTACATTGACCGGCACACAACTTTGCCCACTCTGAAGCGACGCAGTTTTCTAAGAATCCATCCCAATTCGGTCTAATTAAAAGCTGACTTTTCAATAAATTTCGTTGAATCCCTGCTATACGACGCAATACAATAGGATGGCTTATAGGCCTTTTTCCAACAATAGGTTGTGGAGTAAATGGAATTTTCCATCCACCCTACTAGACGCAGCTTCCCCTTAAGTGAGAGCGCAACTAAACAAACTTATTCTGTCCTAAATGCCTTAGAATTTCCGATCTTTGGCTGCAAATAACGCCAAAAGGGAACTGATAATCACTTGATCATTTATGAATAAAAACCAATGCACTAAGGGTAGGCAGCCAACAACCAGCAAGTCTGCTAATTTATTCTACAAGTTAACTGCAATTTCACCCCGTAAATAGGTCCACCAGAGCGACATCACATACACTGATTTTTGACCCGTGTCGGAGGGTCAGCAAATAAAAGTGCGTCCTTGTGCGCAATATGTTGGTTTTTATCCAACAGGAGGGATGAAAAGCTCAACCAGCGGTCACGAAGCTGTTCCGCTCAATGTGCTTACCTTTATTAACTCAGAGTACTTGCAAGCTGGTTTCTGCGCAGAACTTCCGGTGGTCAATGTCATGGCTGGCCCGCAGTATTGATCTGGGGTTAACTCTTCCTTCGAAAATGACGGTCAACCAGACTGGCTTTCGGATGACTGAGAAATCGAGCAGATCACGCTGGCACTTTTGGTACAGCTACTAGACACCATCTTCGCCCGATGAATTTAAAAGTTAATAACTTCATAATTTCTAACGGTCAGCCAAATAGGAATTTTGTCCTGGAATGAGGTGTTCCGAAGCTGAATTATGTTAGCTTCGTATTAGAATCCCGCATCTGACCAGCTTCTCGCTTTGTGCCTGCAAATCCTCCATTGATTCTTTTCTCTGTCGCTTGATCCGACGCCGAGACATCACCAGAATGGTTTTTCCTGGGAGCACGACGACCGTAGCCATTGAAGTTTCTTACGCTATTAGTGCTAGTTCCTTCGTGTCTTGCTCTTTTTTCAAGCAGGGGACAGGTAATCCAATCGCAAATGTCTTTGTTCCCGTGATGTTTTCTCACATCAGCTACCGAGTTCATCTGTTGAATTACCTCACCAAACCGAACCGCGAGTGCTGTCGAAGATAGCGAACCAACGAAGAAGCAACTTTTTCTCGGGGCTCAAAAAGCGATCAGGATAAAGGGTTTCACTGGAGCCATTTGTTTGTCATAGTACTGGCGTTGGTCTCCGAGGCGGAGTACCTTGTCGTAGTGAATGTTGCGAATTCTGCCAATTTGTTAGCACAGGACTCTGCACCATGATATGACCCTACTCTAGAGTATCTCAGTAATACTCGTTAGGATAGAAGCAGAAACTTTGGTCCTGAGTATTTTCGCTAATAATCCTTTCAGTCAGAACAGAACGAATGAAACTAGCGCCCAAAACACCCAGGGATCTGCTTGGTTAATCGGAAGAGGCTCGGATTATATTTTAGTAGTAGAAGCATCCAATAAAACAACACCACTGCATTTTCCGTGATCTCTATTTTGTTGACAGAACCATGTCTAAGCAAAACACAGCCGCACAGACATCGCCTGTAAGGCTGTGTAAACCGTTCTTCTCGAGATTCTGTGACTCACGGTGGCGAACTGAACCCTGAAAAGTTCCTTGTTGATTGCCATTCCACCCACACAAGCGATAGGATCTATGTGAGCCACACTGTCATGTCAAAGGATTCTTCGGAACCTTGGGGTTCTCCGGTTCTCATGCAAGTAAACGTTGGCAACACCCAGAGCAAATGTACCTGGTCGGAAGCACTGGTCTTAAAATGACCGCTCGCATTTATTGCTGCCGATAAAATTCGACTCCGCCCAAGTGTCCCCACACGCGGATACGCCATCTCCAGGGTTGATCAAGCCGAAGACCAACAAGATCTATGTAATCCTCCCTTTTTTCCTGACGGAATCACAGCCACGCATTTTAGCAGGCTTGTTATTTTGCGTGGAGAGGCAAAGCCATATGTGGCACACTAAAGTCGTCCAAAACAGCCTCCGTCGCTGGACCCCTAGTTTACTAAAGTAGCAGTGCCCTTGACGTGCGTCAGGCACTGCTTGAAATCAAGGGAACACAACTCACTTTACATGGGCTGGACGGAGGCCCGAGGTCCTTCATATGCGACCCATGCTTCCAAGAGGACCAATCCCACCAACCTTCCTGTAAACTCGCGAGGGCCTTCTGTTTCAGTAAGCCATTAATTTTTTGTCCACGTCGCTCTGATGGTCCCTGCTAGAGAGATTGATTTGTCCCAATCATCCATGGGTATCAAGGTACCCGGCCCCTTCTTCGGCTACTTTCACGAATCCCTTTCGGAATAGCATATTTATATCCCCAACTACGTCCATGTAAAGAAATGTTCAACACTGCTGAGGTGCACCCGGGCTAGTAGGCAATTCTTCACTACTGGCAGGGCTTTTTTATCTACCCAAGTTAAAAGACCAACGTTCCGTGCCCCGTATGTTTGGATTGAGGGGTGCACTTTGCGATGAAGAGGCACAGACCTGCCTATAGACCTTTAGTCAGCATAGCATTCCTGGTACGGGAACTAGCAAAACGAATAAGAAGTAGAGGCGTTCACTCGTGGGACATTGGGTGAACGCCTCGGTCATGAAAACTACTCCAGGGCTTCAAGTCCTCAGATAAAGAGAACCCCTGGCCGGTGGGTCCTAAACCAAATCGATGAGGGTGACGGCCTGCCTTGATTGCACAGCACGGTGGCCATTTGCACGTTGCTCGCGCACGCTCCCGTGAAATTGGCTCAACGCCTATCGCTCTCGACTGTCTTTTCGTTGAACAGATCGAGTGTCTGGGCTTTCAGTATTTCAGTTTTACAGAGCAAAATAAGGGTAACGTAAAAGTTTGTGACCACGTTTAAGGGCAAACAAACTCAATACGAATTTCGCCTTAAGACAGTCGGTCTTACAGCAAGTGCCCATGGATGCATCTATACATCCAACACACTTCACCTCTCTTCTGTCTTCATAAGCAGTTAATTTCGCTTATTAATCTATCTTCAATTCCACAAGCTTTAATTTTTTTATTGTGAGTATCATAGTGCACACGTACACCTCTGCCCCTCCTACTCCTCAGCTCACATCAATATAGTTGCCAAAACGGTACATTAACCCTAACGGCCATGTTTGTCCAATATTCACTTACACAATTAACCTCAGTTCTTGCTATGTCGTTGTTTCTCAATACACGAATGCCTTCTTGTCGATGGCATCGCCCTAATTTTGACCGCTCTAAAAGACTCCCCCGGAATTAACCAGGTCTATAGCTTGAATTCTTTCTTTCCCGTCTCTCATTTTATTTGCCTCCTCAAGCGTGTCTGCTCCAAGAATGCAATACTGCTGAGTAGTCGAAGCGAGAAGAGTCGAAAATTGTTTCTGTCTGGCATATCGGTGGTACTACCGTAGCCCCTTCCTAGAGTGCTAAGGAATCCCTCGTTAACTGCTTGCAATGTGGCGTTGGGGCCATTGTGTGAGCACTCAGTTTGAACTGAGCGAAGGCACACTTGCCATGTGAGCGTATATAGACTTCTTGCCAGACGCCGATGGGAAGTGTCGCTGGGGTGCAGCAACTTACAAGCGGTCGAAGATCGTCGTGCAGTTGATAGCACATCTATAAGGTCCAGACGTCGGGGAACAGCGAGCGACCAAAAGTACCGGAAGAAAAATCCAAACTTTCAAAAGCAAAAATTTGGAGGCGACCAGGGCGAGCCATAAAGCAATCGATAGAAAACAAAATTCTAGGATTATTGTTGGGACTAACGAACGAACCAAATGATCCGGGTCATATAAACGAAGAGAGGCTGGAACCATTAGAGCACCCACCACTTTTGTAACCTGTGGGCATTAATCATTAAGCTCAGTGCAGGATTGGTAATCAGCCACAGAAAAATTTTGGCGAATCATCATCTGGCTTTGATTCGAAACTCGAAATCTCGAGCCCAGCAAATCGCATTGCCTGTTGTGCTTTTGTGGGTGAAAACGCATTGCACTGCAAGTCTGGTTTCTGTTTTCCGTGTCTGCAATGTGCCTTCCTTGCACAACTTTGATTTTTCCTTGCGCATGGCTCTTGCATGTCGAGAAACTTGCAGTAACTGACTAACTTCTGGAATAACTGAGGGTTGCTCTCACACCCTTTTTCCTTTTGATTTGTGTTATTCGCATTTCCTGTGCATCATCCTTGTAGACCTTTGATCTTACCTTGCGCATGTCTCTCGCAAATTGAGAAATATACGTTATTATTATTATTTAAGTATGTGATTTCTGTAGTGAACACAAACAGATGTTATTACGGCGTATTGTTAAATTTTATGTTTGCATCAGCCGCGAAAACATACTGGACCAAGAACCCTAAGATGGAAGTTTCATTCGCGGTCGGCTGTGCTGCTGACTTGAACTTGAGATAGTGAGCTCGCTTGAGGAGGTAGCATGGTCGATCAGCTGCTGGCATGAGCTTGAGACAATAGCTTTATTCAAAGCCGTGGCAGGAAAACTGGTTGTTCTTCTGAACGTGAAACACTGTCGTGGCAGGCAGAGTTAACTGCGGGCCCTGGTGTGATCCAAAAACGTCGTCAGATTGCCATAAAGGGTTGCCACCCAATTGCAGACTGTTAGGCAGTAGTTTGTAATTAACTTATGCAACCTTGAGACGACCGATGCTAGACGTATTGACGCTCCACATTTAACCGACTTTGCCGTAAGGAAAATCACGCGAAATGGGTCCGAGTATGGCTGCCGTAGCGGTTTGTGTACCAAATCGACCGGAATCAACACATGCGAGCAGGCATTGAGTTCTTTCGGGACGAAAATTTATCGTCACTGTAGACGAGTTTGAGCCGGAGAAAGACCCCACATGTCGCAGATGACATGTGGGACCCAGGGGCTGTTTTGCATTCACTTTGTACGGTGGAAGCCACTCTTTTTTATGAACTTCGTCAAACACAGCACGCTTTCTCGGGCCGTGTTCTCTTTGCCGAGAGAACCTTGGCAGTCGCCAACATAAAGGCTGCTGGTAATGCTATCCGCTATGTCCAGTTTATTCGGCTTTCTGTGTGCTGCCGCCCTCTCTCCCAACACATTATTTGCATAAACTTTCCAAAATACTGCAAAAAATGTATTGAACCTCATCTTGTACTCCGCTGCTGGTTTATCTATTTGGTTCTCAGTCCACCACAAGAAACGCAGTGCATTTCTCTCTTTTTGAGACGCCCACACCTGCAAAGAAATTCTTCTTACATCATCAGATCTCACCACTTTGTCTACTCGAAAGCAATAAGGGAACTCGATTAGCAACGTATTCTAGTCTGACTCCTGCAATAGCCTCCATTTAGCGTCCAATGAAACAATGTTCACAATCAAACAATGTGCGAAGATTTTCTGGTTTCTTGTAGTTTAGTGAATGTCATGGTGGGCATGGCCACCTCTTCCACGTCCCCAAAAGCTTCTTGGTGCGCCATCCCCTTGGAGTACCTTTTCAACGACCGACTATCGAGACGAAATCTTCCCCTCAAATGTAGCAATCTTTGAAGCACGTGTGCCTTGTTATTCAAAACGCGATCGGCCTACGTACGCCAAAGGAGTGGCGCCTTAAAGACATCCGGAAGAGTTCTTACCCCCTCGTAACTATCTTCAATGCCATAGGGTCTCTTCTCAGTGCTTTGGGGCGACCATCTCCTATATCACAAAATTCTTGATCTCAGGCGAATCAAGTGCTCCAGTAAACTTTCCGGCCCCGTAGTAACGTAGTTGATCGGATCTTTTTCGCCCAAAAGACCATATAGTGTTCATCCTAGTATGGTATACACTACTGTATAGTACTTGGCCATTATCGGTTTTGCTTCGTAATCGAATGTGCCTCTGGCATGTCGCAACCAAGTAGCAGGTCCACCCGTTCAATTTCCTAATAGACCACGCTCACGCCTGACAATAGCAGCCAATGCACAAAATTGCATCAACAGATTTTGAGGCGTGCATCGGCAGGTCAGCCAGTGTATTTGCATCCGCTGCATCAATCTGTTCGTTGTCGCCCACCGAAACGAGCTGAAACTCAGCTCGATCGGTAGCCACCACATGAGTCCCGCCCGCCGTGCTCACTGATACAGACGCCGCAGTCTTTGGAAGTTGCTGTTTTTGCGTAAATCGATCAGTGAATAAATTTGTGTCCGACCGACTGTGAAAAATGGCGGGCCCCAATACAAACCTGGTACGGGTTACCACTGCCACAGCAACTACACCATGCGAAATGGTTTTTGGATGGTCTGAGAAAACGAGTGGGCCACATAGTTCTTTGCAGTACCGTGAGCTGGCACTGCCCTATCCTAGTGAAGCGATTTGTCGTGCCCGCCTTGGCAAACCCATTTGGCTGCAGCAGGACTTAATTCGTCAAGGTTTTCCACTGCGAGACTTGTAGTAGCATCGATCTTACGAATAAAATTGATTATTAATTGTGAATAATATAATGGTAATAACACAGAGTTGTTGGTAGATTTAATGTGCCGACGTTTTGACTACCGTGGGTAGTCTTTTTCAAGGCAAGTTTGCCAACAGCGCTGTGCTATTAACATTATATCATTTACAATTGAAAACCAAAACATACCGCATCGATTTTTCGATACACCCTTTGCATCTATTGGTCCTGATATTCACAAAATCGATTATTATTGGACACTATCTTCTCCAAGATCTATCTTGAAACTTGCTATCTATTCTGTGACATTCGTTCAGTTGCATTTGCTTTATCGTACACCACAAGCGTAATTTCCCCCGAGTAGGACATTTTTCGGATGTTCTCGCTCTCGAATCGCTTCCACCCATCGGCACCTTCCTGCTGTGTGCAGCAACCTTGCCTACTGTTGTATCGGTGCTGTGTCGACACCAAGATATACACACGGCAATTCTCGCACCCGATTGTTGGCTCAGGTCTTCTACATCATATCTGAAGG
Organism: Fasciolopsis buskii; assembly: GCA_008360955.1. Lineage (NCBI taxonomy): Eukaryota > Metazoa > Platyhelminthes > Trematoda > Plagiorchiida > Fasciolidae > Fasciolopsis > Fasciolopsis buskii. Next base: position 16,180 of record LUCM01009471.1, read on the forward strand.
CCTAGCCAACAGCAGCATCCAATTTAGATAAAAGACACGTTTGGGGCGGCACTCAAAAAGCCTTTCACAATGGCGTTCCCGCTTTCAAAAATTAACGAACCCGGGGAGTCTGGCTTTGCTGACAGGGACTGTGGCTGGAGTCGCTTCTAGTCGGCCTTCAGCCCACGGTGACGGCCCTGCTCGCAGACTCTTTTTTGGATAGGGGAGCTCTTGTTACTGATAGGATTACCGCACGTGTCGGTAGTGGGATTAACCGTCTTTTAGGCCCTTGGAGCGAACGTTTGCGAGACGTGTATCGACCAAATTATTGCGAACCAAAATAAACGTGGATCCGAACTGCTACAGTACTATCTGGAACAAAGTAGTTATATACGATAGCTAAACATCAACGGTGTTGCTTTCGGGTCCCCTTAATCCCACTCCTAACAAAAAATCAAGTGAACGACAAAGCAGGTCAAACAAAGTCGACTAACGGCAACACCGTGCTCATGACAGTGGCGAGAGTCCAGTTTGCGTCAACGATACAGTCAAGCTGAGGCGATAAAACAAAAATGGGATTTCTCCAGAAAGCAGTCCGTAATGATTGGGTGGCGTTGAGGGAGGAAGTATCAATGGTAGGTTCAAACTGCTTGTCGGAACCGTTTACACCGGTCCCCAAAATCCGGCCAGGATTTTCATCATCCTCCATTGAGTGTGGTTGATTTCCACCGGTTCCCGCAGTTTCGGGCTAGTCTGTGGCGCCCTAAGTTTGATCCTAGTCTAGTGCTAGGCCATCATAATATAAAATTTGCTAAGCTAACCGAATTTTCCAAGTATAGCTGTTATTTCTCACTAGCGTGCAATCAGTAAGCGATCTCCTCATTTGAATAAAGGTGATAAGACTGAACGAAACGATTTTCTTGGCCATTTGTCGCTAAAAAGCAAAGCCAACGTTCGGTTCACTGCATGTATTTTCAGATTGTGATGTTAATTTACACAAATACATAATGTGTCTTGTCTTCTTTTTTCGCTCGTTGTATTTTAGTCTGACGGTGTTGGCCAGTACGTCGATTGTCCTGCACTTGTTATACATACCACAAAAATAATTCAGTTAACGGTCCATGTCAAGGTAAACTGCAGTTGTTCTGTACGCGTACCTACTGCGTCTAATTCCAAACTCGCGGTCGCGGGAATTATGCCACCAGTTGCGCAAGTGTCTGTCTTACGTATTAGTTCATTTGAGAGTGGTGGGTTGTTTCTGGTTCTATCTGTTGAAGATTGAGGTGTTAAATGTCCGGAACCACCTTTTACTTTGCGTCAACCACTGACTCTGTATCGGCATTCTCTGGGGTGCACTCAGCCAGCAGAAACTTATTGCCAATTCGTCATCCGTTACTTCCGGCAGCATTCTTTATACCGTATCCCAAAGATCTCTGGTATATAACATATGAATTTAGTGACCTAACATTGTTGTTGAAAATAAAAACAGTATACCATACTGTTAAACATTTTCGAGGTTCACCAAGTGTCATTCAGGCGGCTTAATTCGTCCAGGCTGTTAACAGGAAGTTTGCCCCGCTATTGATTAACTACTTGAAGCCAACAGAAGTATTTACAGGGAAGCCGTAGGGCCACCATGGCATCGAAGCACTTCCTTCGGCATTCTATGGAACGCAGGATTGTTGACTGGCTCACTGAAATTTTTTCCAAGGGTGTAATGTACACCTACACAGTACTTGGCACGTGGGATCCGCCAAATGCCCGTCTTACATGGAGTGAAAAATATAAAGGCAGATACGTTGCAAGAACAATTTTTCCAAATTAACCGGCTGTTCATTGGACTTGAACACATGCTCGGTGTAGAATGCACTGATAAAAGGAAAATTTTCTATCGCTGCTTCATGCATTGAGAACTAGTCCACGAGATGAAATACGTAATCACTATGACCTGAAGCCCGTCTTCATTTTCATCACTCAACTGGTGTAGTCATGAGTATTGCTTTAAGAGAAACGCTTCAAGCAGCTGAATATTTATTTTGGCATAGATACATTGTCATATATAACCATGTATCGTAATACAACATTATATGAAGCGCTATTTCAATTCCACAAATATTTCTAACAATTATCCCAGTGGATTTATTGGCCAAGAGACAACTACCGAACTTCGATAACTGTAACTGGACGTGTGCTCAGGGTCATCACGAAATTCGATTCGACAAAAGAAAAAGATTAAATAAAATGGTACCATCAGTTGGCATACTGTGGTGATATATCTGTCTGTCAAACATTGGGCTGTGGCTGGCCCCAACAGTTATTCCTATATTGGAGCAACGTGCAGCCTACGTTATCACGAAAGTTGCAGCGAGTCGCCTGAGCCTAGTTTTGTAGGAATTTCAGCGGGCGCATGAAGGGAAGCCAAATATTTAACCGATGGCTAAGCCTGTTTCTCGATAAGAAATGAAAAATGATTACATTTAGTTTTGGGATCAAGGCCTCTGTTTGTAAGATAGCAGACATCAAACCGTTCCATGTAATCCTCGATCTCAAACGGACTTCCATGAATATCAAGGGTCTCTAGCGTGTATCGATCTATTGATAGTGCGCACCGCGTCCCCAGTTGAGATATTTTTGGATAATGGTAGACTGAGTAATGGCAGCACTGTCGTGAACGAATTCAGATCTCAAGTTCTTAAAAGCAAAAAAAGAAGAGGCCAAAGACCAATACATACAGGATAGCATTAACCACAACCCAATGCACAAATGATTATTGATATAGTGAAATAATACTTAGTTTGTGATCACTTGCACTCATCACAATCAACCAAAAACAATCCCCTCAGAAGTCACAAATCTAGAACACATAAAACAGTGTTGAAGTTAAAGCCATAAAAAGATATGAGGCGATATTAATCAATATTGACGAAGAACAGTGCAACCAAATTCCGTCAACAATCAGCAATCCTGAATTTCACATGGTCACTAAAATAGCAATATACTTGGCTACACTGGACAATTAACTAACTGCAAATACTATCAGAGGACTTGTATTATGCTAACTCTCACCATCTAGGAACGCAAGTAAATACATATTGCTCATTGCGCTCAAAAAAATCTCAAAATGCACACGTGATGAAAATGGGTACCTCTGAAACAAAATATTTCACCGTGGCCAACATAAGGTTAATTTCAATGTGTTTTATGAATCAGATTAAATGGCAGTTAAAGTTTCAGGGCATTTTGAAAGGTGATAAATGTCTCACGGAACCCTTCGGGAAATATGAGATTCTCTTGTACTGACTAGGTCCTTTATCTGCCTGTAAGTATTAGTATACAAGAAAGAGTGATGGCCTTCCTACTGTCCAGAAATCTATCTTCAGGTAAACGACAAAGCTGAAAAACACGACAAGGATGTCCTTGGGCTGAAAATAGAAACTGAGTAGTAAGGCAAGAAATTTAAGAACTTTTGTGCGAGCAAGAGTTCTCCGGTGACTTTCTAAATGATTCCTAGTGATCGAGGGGTAATGGACTAACAGGCCTCAAGAATATAAGAAATTGTACCTCTATACTTTAATTGAATTCGGTCACCCACTGAAATGGAACCCTTTTTAGTCATACTTGTTTTTTTGGTCCAGTTGGCCCAGTGACTTTGGGGTTTTGAAGAACTATTCTGAGTCGTCGTAAAACGCTTAAATAATGTCGGATTTATACTGTTTTTCCTATCTGCGAAATTTATGGGCCCCTAATGGCATGGCTGCTGTTAGCAAACGATTCATGTATCATAAGTACTTGCGAGTACTGTGTGGATTTCATTTTGGCAAACTTGAATGGCTGCCATTCAAACAACAACTTTCGCAAGCGAACTTCGGGTCAACTACTCAACTTTACACTTGGAGAGCACCACAGTCCAGTTAAACCCTCATCGAGGCTCATCATCAGTGCACATTCACTATTGCGCTCGGAATTTCTAACTGTAAGACGAAAGTCACAACAACCATCTTCGGGTGGAGGGCAGTTAGAACCACTGCATTAATTTTGTTCACATATTGTCTTCAAAAACAGTCTACAGCACCCTGATAGCTCTAAAGTGAGGCAAGAAATTTTTCGGTAATTTTAAAGCTTCCATATGTATATATATGACAAGGAAATTTTGTTGTTTTAATGACGAAGATATTCCCTTTATTCTAAGAAACCAGACAAAATAAAGAAAGCTCCGCCTTTTTACTTTACCAGAATTTAGTAGACATTGTCCTGAGCTGAGTGGTTTCCTTTCATTCTGAAGTTAATCGAATGAAAATAGGCTTGACTCGAGGGTATGATTCATGTAAAATAATACCTCAGCCTAAATTCCGATTCTGTCCAGAATACATTTCATGTCCTTAGGTGATAATTAAAAAGGTACCTGATTAGTGAATACCTGTGTAAACATTCGAAAGCTTCTCAGAGGTGCTTTTACGCTACACCAAATGGCCAAAACGTACCGAGTGGTGATCAAATGAATAAGGCTGTGAAGTATGGATGCGAAGGACTCCAGTTCGGAACCTCCAACTGCCGGCTAATTTCCCCACTCTCTAGTCCTCCGATTGCCGCGGGCAATTTCTTGAAAATAATGTACCATTGTTATTTCATAAATAAAGAAAGTAAAATATAAGAGATAAGACAGGATGGTAGAGAACCCATCGACTGCTTTTGTTTAGTGATACTAGATTTCTGACAATGCATGCATCAAATTGTCATGAATTCAAACCACTTTGTTCTCCCTGACGGACTCGTGATGCGTCATGATTGGGATGTACATATGGCGGCCAAAGTAAGATACTCACAAAATTTCCTGACTACTTGCCCCTGAATAACTCCAAAGCTGCAAAGATCGAGTAGGTTTTCCACCGTGTATAGGTAGTCCATTCGTGTTGACCAAAAGGATTGCCGTGTAACACAGAATTCTCTAATGGATATGCAGCCAACACTACAGAGTTTTTACTCCAAAGGTTAGCTTTAACTGTTGTTGTCACAATCGGTTTTTTTACCTAACTGTCGTCGTTCCTTGGGGAAAAGTTCGTAGTGTATATCGCAGAATTGACTTTCAATATGCGGAACGAAACTATGTTTAAAATATGCACAAATATACACAAAGCCTGATGTTGATACCAAAATGCTAAGCACCAGCAGCATGGGAGGGTTTTTTTCTCGGTGAACAGTTACATAAAAAAGCTAAGTGTCCAATAGTGCTATTATTACGAAGAATCGTGAACATGCCTAGATCGAAGCACTGATGACTAATGATACAAAACACGATAAAACGCAGCAAAAATCACCGAAGCGACCGTTGCAGGGTATGTGCTCAGCCAGGTTGGCAGAATTCAGTAACACAACCAAGCAAACATCAGCTGTAGAGTTTAGTTATTTAAGGTAGTCAAATGTGGCTTTCATATCAAGAATAATAGACAGATCATTGCATAACTTGCTTGTTTCAAAGAAGACAAAATTAGTTTTAGAAATTTCTACTCTACCATAGGAAATTTCTTTCATTTTAGGCAATAAAACTCCCTAAGACAATTTCTTTTGTTTAGAACTGTCATAACCATCTACCAGTTGTCACCTAGAGTGCACTCTAGTGACAGCCGAGCATCCTTATGTGCTTTTTGGGTCCATTGGCTTACCTTCATCTGAAGTATAATTACTCCTCGAATCTTACTTTTTTCTATTCTTGATTGATTGGTATCGTGGCAACAACCTAAACCGATGCGCCCAGATGCGAACTTGAAAGATACGCTTATTCAGTCCTGACTAGTGCTTTCTATTCACCCATCATCCATACTCATTCACTGTCTGACAAGTGTGACTGGATGCATAATAATCGTAAAGGTAGTAAATTCTTACCACGAGATATGCGCCCGCTCACGATATCATCTCGGCCCTTGGCCAAATGTTTCCAATGAAAAAGCGTAGCTCATCGATCACAAAGATTAGCAATTCATCAATCTAAATTATCAACGACACCAATATTCAAAATCGGTGGATATAAATTTTATCATCAAGAAACCGAATTGATTTTTCCTGTCCAACAAACTGTAAAGATTTGGTTGATGATCGTTTTTAATGTTCTTAAATAGCTGGTTAACACGAAGTGAACTGATAATGAGTTTCACCTCGAAATGACATATTTGATGAATTGCTTAGACAAAAATGAAACCGATGGTCACGCGCAAATCTCACCAAACATCAAAATTCATCTGAATGGTTCAGTCAGATACAAGAGTTCAAAACAAAGAGGTTTTATTGTGCGCTATAAAACGTCAGTGCGCATACATCCTTGTCACTTATAGCTTTCATGCCAATCCAGAGGTGGCAAAACAGTCTAGACTGAAGTAGGATCTAATCGAACTTGTGTCACTAGTTTCCCAACCACATACGTAAATGATATCTATGATACGTTCCTCAAATTCGTCACAACTGGAAATGACAGACCCAGTGAACGATTCAGGGACAAATGTTGATCCAGATAAATCCGCAGATGTTGAGATGCCTTGTATCCAGGAGAAAATGGTACAGAGATATTTGATTTGCAGAATAGAGGACTGGGAAGAGCAGTGTCGACTAACTCATCACAATCAATCACTGCGTATGGGCTATTTGCTCACAGAACTCAATCTGGGTGGTTTGCACATGGGCAGTTTGCCCAGTGGGGAATTCTTCCAATCCCTTCCAAATTTACAATATCTGTGGTTGCAAGAAAATGATTTAAAAGTTTTGAACGGAATATTCCAAGCCACTCCACGTCTCGCAGGTCTTTGGCTTGGAAATAACCGTTTGAGTAGTTTGCATCACCAACTTCGATCGTTACACTCGTTGGAAACATTGGATTTGTCAGTAAACGAGCTCCATGATTTTGAGGTAAGTGCATAAATCTACCAATAAAATGCTTTTATTAGGCAGCCAAGTCGGTTTACACACCAATCGGCTAATTGTAACAATTAGAGAACACGAAAATAATAGCATCCAGTGGTGAACTTTTTTCTAGTGTTCAGTTTACAAACGTGTGTGTATCAGATATCGTGTTCATTTAGACCGATACCCAAAGTTATGCCACGTGCAGTTTTAAAGAAGTACGGCAATTTAGTTGGCGGAATGTGAAAAGCCTTCGATCATGATGACATTTGAACTTGTGTATGGATTTCATTCATAATTCGCTACCATTTGGGCTCCACCCTCTGATCCGCCAATGGCTGCCCGATGCCGTTCAGCTTGTATATTTAAGTTTCGTTGGTTGCCGGTCCAAATGGCTATGTTCTAGGCCCTTTTTAGTGGCATTCTTCCACTTTGACAGAGAACAAAAAGCTTGCGATCAGTAGCGTGTGAGGTAAGGAACCACTGAGATGGAATACAGATGGCTGAGTAAATTAATGAGCTAAGGATAATCTGAATCACAAGTATGGTAAATTAACAAACCTGGTTAGTATAGCCACGCATCATGAAGAAAAAAGTGACACCCAGCATCATCGACACTTAATAGTTTAGTTAGTAACTTCATAACTTTGTAACTTGTACTATCTGGTTGATTGGAATTCTCTGTTCTCAACGTTGTTGCTTTTTAGCCTTGGTAAAATAGTTTTAAATCGATACTGACTGAATAGGATACATCCCTAACAGGTGCATATTTACAAACCAAGAGGAATATACACAAGATCGTTTTCATCACAGCTAAAGCCTATCTGTTAGCCTCCGAGTTTGATTAACTGGATCTGTTGTTTTGGGAAACGGTCCCGTTAAAATAAGTGTACACAGAGGGGACTTAGCTAACTCAGATCAATTGAGTTTTCCCTAATTGGTGACCTTTCCGGGGAACTAAATAGGTTTTTCTGGAAGACTCTTTATATAAATGGGTGTCAGTAGCTCTATGAATCCACAGTTTCTTGAGCCATTTCCTTAATGACTGACGTCATTTTTCGGAATCAGTCCTCGCGTCTGCATATCGCACTTACTTTAGCCGTTTGAAATTGATTTTTATATAGGAAGACCTCTCGGAATACTTCATTTATGCGGCAAATGTCTCCTTTTCCTTCTGACCTCCTTCCATTGTGCTTGGATTCTCGTCAGGGTTTTTGTTGTATCATTTGAATAGTGGCTGTATAATGATGAATATTCTTCCTTATTGATCGCACATTTCACTCGTTCAACGGCGATAACTTAGACACTCAGAGCTTCTGTTCAGGTAAAACACTCGCTGAGGCAGAGTTTTTTTATTCTTGACATGATGACTACGAAGGAGCAAATAGTTTGCGTCACTGGGCGCCTTGCTCCTCTTGTTTGCACATCGATAACGCTTCAAGCAACCAAATAGGAAATCTCGTCCTTATGGGAAAAGTACAACGAATGATTTACTAAGGGCTACGTTTCAGCACTTGTGGGGTCATAGGTACGAGAAGGCACAGAGCTTCATCGGGATCCTTGATCATCATCATCATCATCATCATCATCATCATCATCATCATCATCATCATCATCATCATCATCATCATCATCATCATCATTATCATCATCATCATCATCATCATCATCATCATTATCATCATCATCATCATCATCATCATCATAATCATCATCATCATCATCATCATCATCATGATCATCATCATCATCATCATCATCATCATCATTATCATCATCATCATCATCATCATCATCATAATCATCATCATCATCATCATCATCATCATGATCATCATCATCATCATCATCATCATCATCATCATCATCATCATCATCAT
>LUCM01009471.1:26007-58174 GCA_008360955.1 Fasciolopsis buskii
TGCTCGCAACAGGTTCACAAACTTAGTTGGCATACCCTTCCGGTGGCGAGCACTGACTAGTGTTGACATATCCACTGAATCGAACGCGTCAATCAAACCCAGAAAGACTACGGTCATAGGGCGCCGGTGCGTATGGCGCGTTTCGAGTATCTGTCGAAGAGTGAATATTTGGTCGATGCAACCTCGACATGGCCGAAATCCGGCCTGTTGTTCGCGGATATTACTCTCGCGAATCGGTTTCAAACGGCGCAGCATTATCGAAGCTAACACCTTAGTAACTATCGGAATTAAACTAATCCCACGATGATTGCTACAGTCACTCCGTGTGTCCATCTTGGAGATGGGTACAATCAGTGACTCACCCCACGATAGCGGGTTACGCTCCTTATTCCAAGTATCACGAAGCAACGATGTAGAAGATTTCACAATTGCTTCTTTATCCAGTTTGAAAAGAACTGGAGGAAAGTCGTCGGGACCGGCTGCTTGTCCCCGCTTCAAAAGTCGAATATGCGACTCTTCTTCAAATTACGTTGGGGCATCGACAGTCACTCCCCAAGGAATCGCAGCTACAGAGACGAATTTAGATAGGTCAGCTTGTGGTTAGCTAAACTGTTCCTTGAATTGCTCAGCCCACTGATCCAGCCTTTGTTGCCTACCATGGATGAGCTCCTCATTCCTGTCGCACACTTCACTAACGGAAGTTTGCCGCCCACCACTGTCGTGTATAAGCTTAAATAGCTCTTAACTGTTACCTAAGGCGGTTACTACTGCCATCTCTTGTGCTACCTTAACTCAACAATTTCCAAGGTCATTCGTATGGCTTTTCGTCAGCCGACGCTGCAACTGCCGACCCATCTTATTCATCTACTTGCAGTTAGGCAGCTGTAGTTTTTGCTCCATTAGACCCAGCGACTCGTACGAGATCCAGTATATTTGCTGAACGCTAGACAGGATCACCGGCGAAATCTGCTACCAAATGCATTGCCTGCCTGATCTGATCCCACTGCTCATCTACATTGTTGCTCATCGGAATTCTTAGTTCCTCGCATAGTTTCTGTTCATAACTGTTGTGAACATCCGAGTCACACAGACGCTCGACAGCCTATCGGGTTTGTGGCCTCCATCGATGACCGATGAGCTGCAGCAAAATTCGCATTAAAACTAACGCATGGTCCGATTCGACGTACGTGGTCCAGTACGATCTACAGTTCACGGAAGATATGGTCGATCTGACTCAGAGTTAGTGCACCATGTCCCCGTGCAACGCGAAGTGTGTCGGAAATTCGTACTAGACAGGAATAAGTTATCGTTCGCGCAGAATGGGAAAAGTATTTCCCCCGTTTTCTGTTTGCTGATCAAGCAAGGCGCACTGCCCGCATACACAGTATTCCACGCACTAGCTTTTCCAAATTGTGCATTAGAATCATCTGTCACTACTACAATGTCAAGGCCTTTGCTCTTTCCAACAAGGGTGATGAGGCCATTACAAAACTCGTCTTTTTGCATGTCATTGCTACATTCTGTTGGAGCGTATGACGAGATAACAAATAAACTACGTTTAACACTACTATCCTTTCGGACGCCGACTGATCCCTGCAGTCTCATGGCGCACAAGTGACTGTTGACTGGGATCCAATCTAAAAGGGCTGCTTCAGCCTTCTCACTCAAGACTATTCCTACACCACGTTGACCCACAGCTTGAACTGCTTCGTCTCCTGAAGTGCGAAGAAAATATCTTGACGAGACATTGAGCGCAGTCAGTTGAATTACTCTACTCTATGCGAATCCTGAATTCGTGTTTCACTCACGCAACAGACATTAATCGAAGGTGAATCCACTGTCAGAGCTAAACACGCCTGTTGACCAGCTAGCATTAGAGTGCGCACATTGAACAAACCCAGATTCGGAGGCTGACGAGGGTTGAGAAAATGTGAGCTAACAGACTGAAAACCACCTACTACACTACTTGACAATAAACCGTTGCGAGTATCGGGCGTGTTACCAATGGAGTTACTATGGGTAGGCAGAAGGGGCAAAGAGATTCGGTTTGAGACAGAAGAGACAGGATGAACAAAAGAGAGGGAACTCTGAGCACTAGCATACTTACCACTGCCCGCCCCACCTGCGCTCGATGCAATGGGCAGCGCGGTCCTGATTATCCTGCGCGACGACCCATGCAGTATGGAATTATTTGTAGACGTTTAGCTCATAGGGATTGATGAACGGATACTGCTAGGGAGTCTAGCCGCTAAACAGAAGAACGATTAGGATTCTCAACTGACAAGAACCTGACCGCAAGGCAGCGGGGAATAGCTGGGTGGGCGCCCATCTACTTGGATCAGTTATTCTTCCACTCGTTTTTCCGACTGAGCTCCTAACTCAGCTCAACCCTCAACTTGGAGGACCAGGAGACTACTTCATCAGGTCTCTACCCATTGACCTTCCAGGCATGATTGGATCTTCGGCTTGAGATAAGCCATCGTGTATAGCTCGTTGGGTCATGGAGGCACTCAAGCCGTCATACCGCGTCAAGGTGCAGTCTCATTGTGAAGGCGATCCTTGATCGTCAGGTCTTGGTCAATCTTCTTGCTGTCGATGAAATCGTTTTCGTTGCCCTCAAATGTTTATGGCGAGCAGAGTAAAAAGCGATGTAGTTTCCTTAAATTTTAATTTGATGTGTATTAGACCCAGTGTGTTCCCGGATGGATGTAGTGAGGCAAGCTATTAGATCAAAATTAGATTGTAAAGGTGTTTCTCTCAGTTCAGTAAAGAGGTTTGGTACATTTGGAATCATTCACTTCGAGAACAGAGGAACTAGTTGTGTAAAAGAATAAAATTCTAACAACTGCAGATTTCTAGGTCGCTTAAAGTTTGTGACTTGTTTGCATCAATCCGACCTAGTGTGTACATGATTTCTTAAAAAGCCTACTGTGACCGGGAGCAACACGTATGAATTCGCTCAGCTGAGTCAACTGACGTGATAGACTAATGCAAATTTCGTCGATGGTCACGTGTTAAGTGAATACACGGTAGTCAAGTGGTATTCAAGGCCACTGAAAGTTACACGTAGGCTAATAAACGATTGAAAATATTGCAGTAATCTGGCCGATGTAACGCAAGCAAGGTTGCGGGCGGAACTGAGTATGTCCCGCAGGAGTTTGTTCATTGTTCAATGCACACGTTCATGTTTTGTGAAAGCGTGGTTCAACACGTCGATAAGCTCGTGTCTCCGAATATTAAGGCCATTGAACCTGCCTCTGGTATTTGCTAATCCATACGGCAGGACTCATTATTCTCGTTTGGTCAAATCCAATTTGTCCGCTGGAAGGGTTTTCTGTTTTCAAACGCACAAGAAAGAGGATGACATCGGGTCCTATTTCCCTCTCGTAAGTCTACCGATCCAAGCTCATAGTCGTTATTGTCTATCACCACTAACTCAGGTGAGAAAAGTCACGTTGATCGGATAAAACTATTCGCTTAATAGTCAATATCAAATCATTTATATTTGTCTTCTACGATCCACACTTACCGATCCACCATTCCCGTGGCTAATTTGGCTCGTTGCTATTCACGGTCCTACTCATACGGCTTTTCACTCGGTTCATCTGTTGGCTCAATCAGTCTGGGTTTACTACAGTCGTGTTGCTCTTTGATAACGATTATGGATATGGTTAATCAACAACCGCTGCCCTTACAGCCTAATTTTAGGAATCATGAAAAGTGGTGAAACAAATGAAACGAGTGACAGTAGTATAGAACTGAAATCCACCATCGAGCAAAAATAAGCCAACTTTCGGTATCGAAATCAAATGGCCCTGATATGCGATTAATTGTCCACACAACTGCTAGTAAGGCTGTTGAGGACGGCCATTTAAAAGTATCAGCGTGCACATCTGTTAAAGGGCCAGGATACTGAAATGTTCTGGAATGAAACCAGTTCATTTAAAACTAAAAATAATAGAGAAATCTTGGTTGAATTCGTTAGGAAGTAAAATGTTCACCTAAAGATATCAATAGGTTGTATGGTCGACGTATTGTTAACCAACAGTCATTATCGTCCTGTGGTTGTAAATTTTGTTTGGCTGATGTTTTAAGTTTTACCTGGCCACAAACCAGTGGTACGCATTTTCAAATGACTGTTTTTGATACCCTGCAGCATCTAAGACTTCGTTAAGATAGCCATGCAGGTATTTAACAGTAAGATAGAACTTATCTAGGCTCATTCTGTTGAAATGCACTTTTCGGGGACGCTACTGCTTTGTTCACTGACCACGCACGAAAAGTGCAAACGCCACTAGAAGTTAGTCGCTAAACGGCACTTCACACCTGTTTTTCGGAGTCCACGACTGATATCGAGGTCCTACACAGAGTATCTCAAGTATTCTTAGAATTACAGATTCCTTTTACAAACTTTCTAAATGTCATACGTGACCACTAAGTGCAACTACTCCGTTAATGCAAACACCGCAGTGGTTCGTTTAATAAATTGAACATGTAACCTGTATTTTGCAAGAGGCTTTTACAATCGCGCATCCAAAATCCCTGCTGATGGGCTGATCCAAAACTAAAGTAAACAGTGAAAGAGAACTGAACAAACCATTAGGTTTACGGCTACTGAGTGAGGGATGAAGTTTCGTTAAAGTATTGTCTGGTCACCAGTAACAGGCCAGGTTGAAGAAAATAGGACACAACTGGCTGTCGTGCATATGACCGGATCCTTTTCTTGGCTTATCCCTACCAAAGCCGGAGCGGCCAGTTTATTGGCTTCCAATGATTGTGAAGACATTGGTACCAGCTCATATGGTTGATTCACTACGTTTGCAAAGTGAATTTCAGACTCGATCAAATGATACTTAGCTCATGATATGCAAAACTTTAATCCGAGGAACAAAACCACTACTTGTAACTTAAAAATTATGACTAACAATAAGCTGTGGACATAACTTCCGGGATTCTACGGAACCTGGACTGGGGGACGCAGGAATCAAAACTTTGGGGAAATTTATTCCGCGTTTCCCTCGTGGTTTTCTGACGGATTGCTTCTACATGCTCCTGGACATGGGCCGGTACCGCGTGATGGAGGTTTACAACCAGTTTGAAAACTCTATGAATCGAATGCACGATCTAGTATCAACTTCATCGCAATCGATTGACAGACTCAAAATTTCAGTTATACTATTGCCAGAATCAACATGACATTAAATCACAAGACGATGGTGTTCTTACCAAAATGCATGTATGATGTACCCGCCAGTTGAATAGCAACCGTGATCTATCACTATTTGGGGCAGATAAAGATAGAGAATGAGTATTCATAATAGATCGAACTACGACAATAAATCAGAAACACTCTTGTCTGATGAAAGCTAGTTTAGCTGCAACAGATAACCGAAATGACAGAGGTAAGACATTGAACACGTCCTATCCCAGTTGCCTTTTGACAAGCTTGTTCCATGCGGCTCACAATCACCAAGAATGTATGAGTAAACAGGGGTTCATGAAATAATTCACCATGTGATGTCATCGCTCAGCTCACCATTGAGGAACCATAGAAGTATTGTTCAGCTGTTTCATCCTTCTTAGGAATCATCAGCGCTGCATATCCACCGCGCCCTAACTGGGGCGCCTTCGTCGTACTTAGCCTACCTGGGGAAAAGTCATCTATTATTAGGGGTCGACTGTTGTTCACCAGCGGCCCATGACCGTGCAAATCAGTGACGGAATGATGCAACAACATGTGGTGAAGTTCAACAAACCGTTCAGAGCTTGCCCAGTAGTGTAATGACTAAGGCGCTTAACTCAAAATTGTTCGTCCCAGGTTCATGTCCCAGTTCGGGTGCGATGGTTATGCAGTGCTGATAATTCCTACCAAGGATGAAACAGCTGTACAGTGCTTCCATGGTTTCTTAATGGTCAGTTTAGCAACGATATCACATGGTGAATTATTTTATGAAAACATTCTATCTCGTACTGCTAACACAACTAAGGATTCACAAGCCAATTTTTCATTTGAGACCAGTGACTGATGAGCAGCTCAATTTATCAAACCACGGCGCAATGGATCGTCGAACTCTTGAAACATGTGCTTAAATTTCAAACGAGACATGGCATAAAGGATTCATTTGCTTACGCTAACGGGGTTGGAAATCGGGATGTTTCCAATATAACGACACTTTTTTTGTTAATGATATATTATTACTGACACAGCTTTTTTGGTAGATGCAATTCTCCAACGTTTCGACTACTGTGGGTAGTCTTCCTCAAGGCAAGTTTTACAATCAAATAACTGAGGGAACGTTCACGTGCCAACGCATGTTTTCTGTGTGTGTGTGTGTGTGTGTGTGTGTGTGAATATGTGAATGTGTGAATGTGTGAATGTGTGAATGTGTGAATGTGCGGGTCTGTGCATTTGTGTAATTTGAACTGTGTGAAGGGTGAGAGATTAGTTTTCCTTCACGTCATGAGCCCCCGTGGTGGTGAGGTCAAATAGCATGGTCACCTTTGGAATGTTTGTTTCTCAATGATGTTGGGGCTGTCCACGTCTCCGAAATCTCTTCCACTTCGTTACGACTGATGTATTTGGAGTGTGCGCTTAGCGCCAGAGTCTCGGTAAACTTACGTTCACTGCAGGTTCTCAATCCATGTTGGAGTTCTCTAGTACTTTCATGATCTATGTTCTGTCCCTCTGCTATGATAGGCAGAACGATGGCTAAATCGCGCTCAAGTTTTGATGAGGCTTCCTTGACCTAGGGTATGCACTTTTCTTTCGTTCTGTGTTCCGTTATCCGTGTCTTCGTTTGTCTGCTGGTTTGTCCAATGTATTCAGCTGGGCACTTTTTCCAAATTATTTTGTAGATGTTTTGGTTTTGGCCTTCACACCGACTTGATCTTTAACCTTTGATAGACGGCATTTTAACGTGTTGTCCATCCGGAAGAAAGAGTGAGTGTTAACTCACTGAGGACCTTATTGCTTCCGAAGTGCCTGATCTGTTCGGAATTCGAACTGAGGCCGTTTTCTTCTTTTCTTTATTCTTCTTGATTACTGAGTTGCGAGTTTCTGGTTGCTTTCTTATGAGGCGTGGCAGATGGTGATTGTTTTGCAGGATGCCGTTTAGAATTCTTAGTTCTTTACGTTCGATGTCGACACTGCATAGCTTTTTGACTCTATTTTCTAGCGACGGAATAAGTATCCGTTTCACGCACTGTGGATCAGCTGAACCGAATTCCAAATACTTATCCGAACGTGTGGATTTTCTGTAAATGCAGATAGTGAATTTTCGAGATTCATTGACTTTCAGCCGACAATCTAGGAAGCTGATGAATCTATTAGTGTCTTCTGACTCCATTGTGAACTTAGTGAATCTACATTGCTTATTAAGACCTTGAAGGAAGGTATCCTTTTCTGCTGACTTGATTGCAAATGTATCATCGGCATACCGTACCTACAAATGTGGGGGCGGGGTGAATAAAAGTCATTAAAGCTTTTGATTCAGCCGGGTGTAGGAAAAGGTCCGCTACAATGAGGGATATGGGCTATCCCATGGTCATACGATCCACTTGTTTGTACAATTCATGTCTGAAAGTGAAGAATGTTGACGTGAGGTAGAATTCTATACCTATGATAATTTCTGATGGTTCTCCTAAGGAAGTGTCCGATGCTAACAATGAATTTAAATAGTTCAGATTGCCTTTAATGGGTACACTCATGTACAGAGAGACCACATCAAAACTCAACAACTTCATTGTTTCCTAGTTCAAGGTCTTTCAGCATATGGTCAAATTCGAATACGTCATTGCTATGACCTGATGCTATCTTCTGATAGGGTTTTAATAATCCACTGAAATATTTTGGCGGTTTGCACGTTCCACAAGAAGTGCAGTCTACAACTGAACGAATGGGTATGTTGTGTTTGTGGATTTTTGGTAAGCCGTAGAATCTCCCAGGTCTGCTGGCTTTTGTCGTTAATGAGAACCACAGAGATTTCCCGAGTTTTCGCTTCAAGCCGGATAGGTATTTGTTTGTATAGGCTTTTCAGTTGTTGAGTGAGGCGTTCATTTTCTTCTCTTCTATTCGTCCACACGGCCCATCCCGTAGATGCTCGGTGGCCTTTAGTTCGTAATCCAATCTGCCTAGAATAACTGTAATCTTCCTTTTGTCCACTTTTTTAGCATGGAATGATCGATCTTGTTTTGGATTGGTCATTGCTTTCCTTTCTTCCCCTGTGACATCTAGGTAACTGGCTGTTGGTTCTTTGGAATATTGTATATCCTCAATCTAGCTTGATTGGCGTTTTCTTCCGACAGCTTCGATAATACTTGTTCTAGTGCTGGCACAATTTATTCGACCATCAGCTGACGTTGAAGTTCGGACCTTTTGTAGTAATTGTAACTCAATGGATGTCAACCGCTATCGGATAGGTTCGTCATGGTTTTTCAGTATTTATTATTACAGGTAGTTTAACCTTTGATTTCAAACCTCCTCGGTCGTGTTTGGCTAGGAAATGTGTCATACTTGTATTGAGAACCTGCAGTGAACTATAGGCACACTCCACATGCATCAGTCGTAACGAAGTGGAAGAGATTTCGGAGACGTGGACAGCCCCAACATCATTGAGAAACAAACATTCCAAAGGTGACCATGCTATTTGACCTCACCACCACGGGGGCTCATGACGTGAAGGAAAACTAATCTCTCACCCTTCACACAGTTCAAATTACACAAATGCACAGACCCGCACATTCACACATTCACACATTCACACATTCACACATTCACATATTCACACACACACACACACACACACACACAGAAAACATGCGTTGGCACGTGAACGTTCCCTCAGTTATTTGATTGTAAAACTTGCCTTGAGGAAGACTACCCACAGTAGTCGAAACGTTGGAGAATTGCATCTACCAAAAAAGCTGTGTTAGTAACATTATATCATTTAAACGAAGACTTTGTGCATTGATTTTTCGATAACCTCCTTACGTCGTTCGGTCTTTATACTTGTAACCATGCTTGCTCTGGACGTTAAATTTTGTGGTATTTGATGTGAACCAATTAGTGAGAACCATCCAGGTTTCACAACAGGACGGTTTTGACCGCTTTACGCTGAATGCATTAAAACGAGGGAGGTCAATAAAGCAGCGGCTGAGAAAATTTGTTTGAACTACAGGCACGAATGTGTTGGTCAATTCCATAAGAATGTTTCTGATCATTAGAACCACAGTTTGTACCAGCTTGGCTTATGTGTTTACGGTGCGGCTCATGGAAGCGGACGATCGTCGATCAGCACTGGATGCGAGTTAAGATTGGTTTCCCGAGATAAAACTTCGTTTTGTTTAGGGGGCATACGATAAGCTGTCTCGACTCTTGTGTGGCAATACCTCATCAAGAAAAGCGAAATGTGGGATGGAATGTTATGATAAACAAAGCAATTCCTTTGGTACCATTGTACTCATTTAGGGTATTCATGAAATTTAAATTAAACTGTTATGACCATGAGTTATTTCCGCACTCGTAAACAAGTGAGCTGATAGTAGGTGAATTTGTTGTGCAACACTTTTTCATGTTAGGCATGTTAGATGAGTCACTGGACCAGTCGCTGGTAATATACATTAGAAAAGGGTAGTTGCTAAACTAATTACTAGCTGCTACCGTAAATAGCACCAGTGGTTCACTGTTGCGAATGACGATTCTACTATCGGAGTCACTGGTGATGTTCAGTCTGTTTTGCACTGTTAATTCTGCATCATGGCAGCACACGAACTGTGATATCGATCCATGTAGCCGTAGTTTTTGACTCTGCTTGGCTATCAAAAATTATGAACGTATAGTCAAGAGGAGAAAGTAGACGATTGGAACTATGACAAGGTCGAGCTCATCACACATTTTGGCTGGCAGACTCGCTGAACCACCAAGCTGTATCGTAGTCGCCCATTTGAATCTCACGCGTTCATCACACTTCACTAGCCATATGACGCTGATGTAGTTCAACTGATCATGCCATTACGAAAATGATGCTTTTGGCCCCAAATCCTGATAAATCATCAAGTTAGCGTTCGACCACTTAGTCTCCCACCCAAATCTGTGCATCCCACCCGGACTTTATTGTCCAACGATTTGTCTTTTTAGGACACATTACAGGAATTACGATCAATTCATACCCTCAAAGAGCTAGATTTGTCAGGCAATGCAATAACATTGAGTGAGAATTATGAGTCGATCATTCTTTGTCAAAATCCCGCGCTGCATTTTCTGGATCGAAGGTATGTGCAACCAGGAGCACGGGAGCGAGCATGGAATGTTGTCAGGATGCTAAACAGGCCTTCCCTGAAACAGATCGGATTTGGAACACGTTGGTACTGCATAGTTTGGCAAATGTTTAAACATTGTTTTTACCATACATTATGTTTACTGAATTCATTGTTGGTCTGCTTAGAGGTATCTTTTACTAGTCTTTATTTTAAATCCCGTCAGCATGGAAAAACTGATTTCTCTGATGAACAACATTCCTAGTCACATAGGTACCTGTTGTCGGTTATTAGTGAAATAAAGATGTATGTCGTTTTTCAGGAAGGGGACGGCAGCCAACAGAGGGATCCCAGCTGGGGAAGTTGACCGGCGGTGGGACGGTTCGAACCCGTGACCCTCACATCCAAAAGCCACAACTTCATCCGCTTGGCCATCGCCGGCGATGACTGGACTGCGCTTTTCCACGTGACGTCCAGATAAAAAGAACAATTGGAAAGTTTCCGCGATAGACTGATGTTTGGTTGCCTTTGGATGTACAACCTTGCACTGTTTGTTTGAGTCCTATCAGAAAAAGGATCAGGGAGTATTACTGCGCTAACTCCAAAGCATTTAGATTACCTTCGACTAGAGACTTATCCATAATTCAATTCAGTTAGAATAAACTATGACTAAACACTACAGGAATGGGCACTGTGCGTGACATGCATACCACAGCAAGAAAGCCAAGGAGATTATTATTAATTAAATGACGTAGTTGAGCAAATTGTATTAAAATGGGCCCATAGCTGATTAGTTGGCGAAATGGTGTGAAGAGCAAGCATCAGTCGTTGAAAGAAAGAAGAGACTGTGACGAGACGGTTGGGTCTTCGATAAAGTTTGTCAACTGCACCATGGTGTGGAGGAACATGCCGGTTTGTCAACGGGTAAAGTAAACAAAGCGTTCGACGGTAGGTTGGAAGACTGGCGACTATCATCCTCCCGCTGACGTACGGCCCGCGATATTCCCCACTACCGGGAAAGTATGTGTTGTTCAGGGCTCCTGAAAGCATTTACGTAGTTACGAGATTTCATGAAAGACGCATGAAACGGACGCTGAGGATCGTTGATATTTTTAGATTCCAGGGGAATAATCAAAATGTTATTCATTAAGTTTTTCGTTGGTTAGAACGAAGTAGCTATGGCTGCCTTCATTGTCACGGACTAATCCAATGCATAAGTGAATAATGTCTGTCTAGTTGCGAGCATCTGCAAGATAAAGGTCGACGGACTAAGATATTGTTGTGATAACCTCAATCCTTGACAATTTCGTAAAAAACAGATTACTGGCTTCGTAAGTTAACATAATTTTTTTCTTTTGATCGCATTTTAATACTGCTGTCGTCGACAAACTACACTGACCACCAGGAAAGGCGATGAATAGTTTGGTGTGATGTATTATTTTCATTTTTATCAAATGAACCAGCATAATCCTTGCAACGATAACTGCTTAAAAAATGTCATCCTAAGTCCACCAACAATCAGACCACCTTGAACAAGACGAGTATAATTGTACAGAACAATCAATGACATTGTCATTGTGATGGGACAGACTGCACAATCGTTGTGCTTCCTACGTTAGCAACTATGATCCCTCAAACAGTGACGTTCAGAAATGATGCAAATTGTATTGAATTGTATTGTATTGCATTGTACTGTATAGAATTTTGTGTACAACCAATAATGTCGCAGTGTAGACAAAAAATGTGAAGGTAAAAATTAAATTAGGGGAGAAGAAATAAAATAAAAATACACTCATCGCCTCGTAAAAAATAGAAAAGGACTCATCCAGGCTTAATCACAGCACATTATGATAGGTTGCTCAGGAATTCGACCGAAACCCGGTCACAATTTGTCAAAGTTCTAGCTAAATATGGGACACTGGAGTTCCTATTGATTCTAGACGGTATGGAACGAAAAGCGGATCATGTAGAAACATGAGAGCGACACTTTGAAAGATCGTTATGTAAAAGATGCGTAGGACAAGAAAGAATTTTGTGAGCAAGTTTCTCACATGGTGATAAGTGTTGATCACATAGATTAGGGGACAATTCAGTTGGTGTACAAAGGGCACACGGCTAATAATTGATAGCCCCCAGTGAATAATTTTAAAGTCTTTGACGGTAAGAAAACTCTAACACAATCAAACATGGAAAAACAAAAAAATGGGATTAAATGTGTGCAAGAAAAGTAAAACAAATTACATTTGCCACAATCAATTCATTGAGGCCATCGTGATGAGTATGAATAACCAAGTAAATTACACATGAAAATTGCTGCGTCGCAAGAATCATTGTTGTTACTGGCAGACAAATCGTTGAAATTTCTACAGATTCTGTAATACCTGTCAATAATTTACCAGGTTTTATCATTTTCATACCAACAGTTCCGAAAACGGCAACTCGAAGACACAAGTGATAGTCCCAGTCTCCACGACGGCGAAGCGTCTGCCCAGGCCCAATCCGAAACTGACCGAACTGTTGTGGAAATGGTTTGATAGCAAATCATCAGTGAGAATCAAACATTTGGACTGGGCAACCGTACCACGAAGTCAGGAGCGACGAACCAATCCATCACGGGATCAAGCCCAATTTACGATAATCAAGGCAAAGTTCTGACTGGAGTCACTCTATTTACTGTGTAACTGAACTTATGAATTTCCCATTCCATTCTTTTCTTGTGTTACCAGCAGACAAACAGGGAATGACCCATTTTGCTAGATCAGTGATGATAAGGGACGCACTACATGTGTATTTTTCCGTGTCGTCGAATAACAAACGCTGACTTTTGAACGGTTTCTTTTCTCTTAGTCTGGGCCTCTCAATTAATCACCAAGTATTCCTCATGGCCCAGTCTACCTAAAGGCTGTTACTCATTCGCACTGTTACGCAGGAGCAAGACTGCACTGAACAATATGAGACACATGGTCGGTTTCGCGGTCACTGTCGCCCATCACGTATGCGTACGCGATACTCACCAGTTCAGTCATCCCCATACGGGTACATACCTTTATTATTCCCGTACTAGAATCCCATTTGGACCTTTCGGACAGTACAACGAGAGTGAGTCCATAACCGTAAAGCCGGTCAGGTGCTTCGGGGACACTTTGTTTTGCCATCCGTAAGCTAAACATACTAATTACAATAACAAAAACACTAGGACTTCGTGTTCCGTTTCTGAAAGTTAGTTCTGTTTACCCTATCGGAAAATTTCCCGCTGACCACTTTGCGATTTAAATAACAATATACTGTGGATACGAGCCACGGTTGTTAGGGGACTAAGAACTATCCCGGTTATTCCGGTGGTTGCATGTGAGACTCAAGGCTCATCCGATACTTAGTGTTGATTAATTTGGTTCGAAATTTCGAAATTTGACCACAACTGGCTCTAAGCCTTTCTAACGACAAGTGCTATTTTCACAGAGCACAAAATAGCTATATAAAATTACAGCATGATCAAATCAATATCCCAAATAAGTGAAAAATATCTTTTTTACTTATTCTCGCAAATTCACGATAATGATGAAAAGCTACTTGAAATCAAACTTGATTGTCGAGGGGACAATTAAACACGAATAATTGTACCATAGTTCTTGCTTTCACGTCCATTTTACGAGCGATTTGTCAGGTGTTATTTTGCAACACAGAATCGGTCTAAAGTTGAGTCATCTGCACAAAAGAGGAGGAACGGATGATCCAGTGCATCAGTCTGCATTGTCGTAATAACATAGATGAGATAATTAGACCTGATGGATTATAACTAGCATATGACTCCGATCTATAGACTGTCAGGTCACGTGCTGGTGTTGGTGATTTCACACCTGATTCATTCTGTACGGGTGGAGAGAAGAGATTAAATGTTAGCTCACATTTACCCTTCTTTTTAGTTTAGGTAATGGTATAATAATTATTACGAATTAATTAAACTTGTGCGTATATATGATGATTAACTGACCCTGGTTTGTTAAAAATCATTGATATTTTATATCCATAGGTCATCGACCAAAACTCAAACCTAGGGATAATTAAATTTCAGTTGAATACTATTGTCAGGCTATGGGACAGATTTAAACAATTAGGCTGGGAACAGTAGTGTTGCTGTGCTTCTGTGGCTGCCAAGTAAAACGACAGGACTGTTCCAATAAAATATATAGGTAATAAGACTGAACTCGACCAAGAGACGATGTGGGATTACATTACCTAAATCCATTTTAGATTAGAAGCTCTAATTAGCCGACTTTATTGTACTTGTTAACCTTGAGGATTGGAAGACCAGCTATCAATAGAGGATAAATCGGGCTCATTTATGTCGATGACTAGGCATTGCGACTGGACACTAACTAGGGTAAGGATAGCTATGCTGCTGTTTTACATTATTCGCCTCTCACGATATATAAAGTAATTAACTGGCTTCACTTTCATGGTAACTGAGTGCGTTAATATTGGTTTTGTGTTCGATGTTCATAAAATGAGTTCAGCACTGGTAAAATTAAGGTGAATCAGGCCGATCGAATTCGTAAGCGATTAAAATGAAACCATTGAAATCCGTGCGAAAATAGCATTTATACATTTCGCGATGTTGGAACAATAATTTGTCAGGTAATGGTAATTGCAGTGTGAACTATGGCACACGAAACTTTGTTTTAGGGCCTCTACTCATTATTCAGTGACGACATAATTTATCCCAAAAGACCAAAACCGGAACCCTAGATCTTGTCTTTCAAACAAATCACGTGTTAAATGGTCCACTCAGATGTGTGCTTGTTTAGTACGCATAAACTCCGAGGACTTAGTATTTTGCATGCAATCCGTAGCCCTTCTGTTCTTACTAATGAAGCAAGTCACGAGTAACGACCGAAACACCTAATGGCAAATGTATTCTGCACCTATCAACTTTCACCGTTCGGGCACTTAAACTTGTTCCAAGAATCCCATGATTACCAGAGAGCGAGAGGACCTATTCTAAACCAGTATATTTGAAGTTGGAACAGCAAAATTTACAGAATGTGATATTTGACCGGGACTGAAGATTTTCGACCGTAAAGCTGAACCCTGATCAGTTCTCATCTGAGACCACGTGATAATATCTTTGGGTTTCCAAACCATAACAGATTATCGGCACATAATTTTACGAACGCCTAAATTGAATCTTGGCCAACAATAATCCTTTTGTCTAAAACAATCGCAAACTACACAGTCAAAACTTATACCCTGCGAATCCGTTCAACCTACTGACGGGAATTATGCGAACATTTTTGACATACTTAGGATCAGGGTTTTATCTTGCTTACAAGATAATACGTGCTCCAACGAGCATTAAGCAACTTATGAACTGGTACATTATCTTACTGAGATACGGTATCTGTTTAGATTTTTTGGGGATCGATAATGGGCGACCGTAATACAGCGTTAGAAATGATACACTACGAGTTGACCTAATGGTTAAAAATGGACGAAACACCCCAGAATGATACAGTGTTTCTCTCATAGATTTGCTAGGTGAAACGCTTATCGCTTCTCTTGAAGACACGCCAGTAGTAACCGCCCACTTATCGGCGAAATAAGTTGAACATATCAGGAAAATTCGAGAAGAGGACAAAATAGTCACTTCTAACCCGTGTTGGTAAGAGACGATTTTCAAGACTACTTTGTCTGAAGTAACAATTACTGTATAAAAAAGATGCGGAGAGCAAATATACACGGGACTCTCTGATCGCTTCACGTCAAATGTGTCTGGTTATGGATTCAGCCGTACGAGAAGGCGCAAGCACCGAATTCCTACCGGGTGCACCGATCTAATCGACAGTCTGTAATATCGCGCTCACAACACTGGGACTGACTGCATGTTCCATATTTGCTATCGCCAATCGGTACGCTTAGAGACTAAGTTTTAGGACCAGAACGTAAAATATTTTATCTGGACAGCTTATAAGAGGGTTATGCCTTACATAAATCATAGAAAAAAGGAGACAAAAACTCGCGAGACACATGAGAACCTCAAGAAAGGATTACAATTTCGGAAATCCATATAGAAATCTGGAGGGGAATAGTACACATGATCGGGAGAAAAAAATGGAAAGATTGGAGCAATAGAATAATGCTCATAGAAAGCAAAAAGTCACCTGAAGTCATTCAGCGAAAGAAAAAATGAACAATTGATCTAATCCGTGCCGCTATTGAAATTTCTCATCATAAGTTGGAATTCGACTTGTTTATTTTTAAGTGGCACTTTCAACTGGCCTATCACATCTCGGTTTCTGTGAGTCAACTAAACAGGCTTATTGGGATCAGTTTTATGTCGCTCGAATTCATTTACCAATTTAATCACGTTTTTATAGTAGTCCACATTGAGGGGATCGGATAAGGCTTCGCGAAATTCCGACACCTCTTTCGTGGCCCAGTTGAAACAATAGACCAGACGTTTAGATGAGTGACTAAAATTATTCTTGTAATAATCTCGAAACGAACGAGTCATAAGATCGTAGTTCATCGTGTGATTGCCTTTTGCATAACCCCACAGTTTGGCCACTTTCATTGATCCGGATTTTTTGGTAAACTTAAACGTGCCGGCTTGTTTATCGATCCAGAAGATGAATTTCGACATGGCTGGCATTTCCAGTAGACACATAATAAATTTCCATAACTTCCACTGTTCGTTCTTCTTCGACATCTGCGACAACGACGGGGATGAGGATGACGATGGAGACGATGTTCTTGTTGTCGTCGGTGTTGGTGCGGCTGCTTCTGTTGATGATGACAGTAAAGGTTTACTCAATGGTGAAAGAATTGCTTGTTCTGGGCACTTCCCACCAATCGCTTTATGAACTGGTTGACCAACATTGTCTGTATTTCGACTTTCCAATCCGTTTCTGCCACACATGTTTTCTGAATTGTATACCGCTGAATGGGTGGACACGAACGTTGGGGCAATGCAGAGAGTAAGGAATAATGGTTATCTCAACCGAATTTTTTGGACTCGTTATGTATGTCAACTAAAAAGAAATGTATTGATTCATTCCGACAAAGTTTTTCAATTATACGCTTAGGGTAACGAAATTACTTCCTTATAACATTTGTCTCCTGGTGCTGCTTCAAAACACCTGGAGATTAGTTGTGCTTTCGGGAGTCACAATTAGAATAACCCGCTAAATAATCATGTCCAAGCGACTAGGATTTTGTGTCAGGCTCTTCGGTTCAGAAAAGAAGGCAAATTAACGGGATCCACTGCATCGATCAATGACGGAACTTAAGCCCTACGGACAGCGCCGTTTATGAACAAGATCTGGTTGAATTGATGAATTCCGAATGGTGGTTGGCCACGCCAACCTGTGAACCATTGCATGATAACGGAGCTCAGCGGAAGACATGCGCGTGTGCTAGTTTATTCGGTTGACTTAAACAACGATCCCGCCAGTCCAAGAGTTTCTGTTCGCGCGCGCAAGTAAGTACAGGTCCGGAAGAGAGTGCAGCCATGAGTTGTCACGGTGAGCGTGTGTGTGTGTGTGTGAGTATGTAAGAAGAGCAGCAAGGGCCGGCTCTCGCTGCTTATATGTAATACGTGTACGTGACACGTGCGCGCTTGGGTGTCTTGCTAAAGGTGCACGTATGGATTTTGTCTATTTGTCCCTATGCTCGGTTGTTGAGATGTAGTCAAACTCAGCGAATCGGAGGCAGCTGGGTGGCTAATGCCAATGAAAAGCTTGCGTCACATTCACGATGTGGTTAGTCTGTGCTAGATGTCAAACGACTGCGCTATTAAGTGACTTAATTGCTTTAGTGTCTAACCTTGCAGGATGGTGTTCGCGGATGCCTTCAGACAAGCGCCTGGTCATGCGGCCGATGTACACTGTCCCACACGAACATGTGAGGGAATAGATACAAAACGAGGTTGCAGAATCAGGACCTCTGTCTTTTAACCGTAAAGGCACTACGAGGAGGGATTTGAACAGGATTCGAAGCTTGGCCACGTAATGTCTTCGTCGTGCTATCTTTGCTAGCGTGTCACCGTTGAATGGCAGAGAAATGTATACTGGCTTTCTCTCCACCGTCGCCCTCCTGGGATCTTCCTTTTCTGCCTCCAATATTTCATCGATTAATCTAATTGGGAAACCATTTTCGGTGAATACTCTTTTTACCGTCACTTCGTAACTGAACCGCACTTTTTTATTTGCGATTAACCGGTTTCAATATGGAGTGCTGAAAATGCAACGTTGCCAAAACGGCTATACACAGCAGTCTGTGCTGTTTCATTAGAGTTCCAGTGGCTGGTGTCAGTTTTCATACAAATCAAATGAATATACGCAGATAATCCATTTTGTACAAAATCCTTGTGACTTCACTGACAGTTTTCGGAACGATCTTCATTTGTTGAAGCCATTTTGATCGACCAAATTAAACGTTGCCGTCCAAATGCCAGGTTTCAGAGTGTCATAGAAAAAGGGGTTTTGCAGTGGTAGGTTTTGACGCTCTGTCCATGCGATTTTCTTCGTTATTTGCTTTCAGAACATTTGTCTCGACACCAGTATGCGTCCTTAGAGGTGGAGCGAATCGATCCCGATTAAATCACGTGTGTTAGTAGTAGGAGGTAAAATGTTTTTATGAAATAATTCACCATGTGATATCGTTGCTAAACTGACCATTAAGAAACCATGGAAGCACTGTACAGCTGTTTCATCCTTGGTAGGAATTATCAGCACTGCATAACCATCGCACCCGAACTGGGACATGAACCTGGGACGAACAATTTTGAGTTAAGCGCCTTAGTCATTACACTACTGGGCAAGCTCTGAACGGTTTGTTGAACTTCACCACATGTTGTTGCATCATTCCGTCACTGATTTGCACGGTCATGGGCCGCTGGTGAACAACAGTCGACCCCTTCTTTGAGCACCGTAGCATGTCGGTAAATACATACCGCTTTTTGAAATAGTACCATGGGCTTTCATGAAATATAGAATGTTAAACTCACACAGTAAAATGACAACAAGCGCGTGATGAATATAAGCGCAAGCCATGTGATGCAGCCCGGCACAGCTTCAGGCTGGTCTGCGCAGGCAACTGGCCAGTGGGAATCGTAAAGACAAGCGGTCGTGAAATCCAAGTATTCCGCGAAATGGATTGGACTGAATGGATCCCGCCAATCGGAATAATTCCATCATTGTATTTAAACCCATGAAGTGTAAATACAGCTTGAACTTGTTAGAGTTCTGTCGTGCTCTTCTTCTTGGGTCGAAGTAAGTTGAATACTTACTGTTAACTCGTACGTGTTCGTTACCGTAACTGACCGAATTCCGTATACTAATTAAAAGTCCAAATATTACAAAGCGTATCGGGACGGAATACAAGGCAATCCTACAGCCATTCTAAACCGCTGTGCAGAAACCACCGAATATTTTCAAAAATTCACCATGGCACTTGGCGAGATTAATGTTGCTATGCAAATGTATCGGTGTGCTGCCAATCCAAAAACCACGAAGCATACGAGGTTCGTCAGATCAAACTGCTAACCAGACATACAAACATGTCTCAATTTGGTTTTGATTGTCAAAAAAACCAACTAATTAGGAGAGCAATCTGATTTCGGAGTATTCAAAATTAAGAAGAAATTCCTATATGTTTGCCGCATACCGTGCGTAATGATCGTCATATCCCGAAAATGCCTGACCAAGCAACCAATCGGAAAATACAAACTACATGAGAAAAACATGGGTGGAGAAAATAGTTACAAGAAATCCTGAATTGCCACAATATTTGAAGCCGGTAGACCTATTCCAATGTGCCCTACCCAATTCGAAGGCCCCGATACAGTGGTCAGGATCAACCTTTGGATCGCTCCGCTAAATAGCCGGGAAACAGAAAGGAAAACGCAATATTTCTGACGTATCCAATCCCGTCAAACCAGAAAACTGATCGGATACAATCTTTCTACCTGAATCTATGCGGCAGTGGTGTGGATTTCGACAACCGCAGCAGGTTATGCTTACCACAATGAAATAAATGTTGATGTGTATACGCGTAATTTCCTTACTTTATTCACGTCCACCATACCCTCCGGTCTAATCATAGTAATTTTTAAATTTTTCATTTGGAGTTGGTTTGATATTTGAAACCGATAACAGTAGAAGGCCTGCTAACATTTTACAGTCAACGCTTACTTTCTGTACTTCTGAATGGGCAGGACTAATAAAGATGATTCATGATAAGCAGATTAGAAGTTGGATAGTCCGAAGTTTGTTGCTCGTCCTGAAAACTGCACATCTGTCAGTCACCCTTTTAATTTTCCACAGTTTAATACAAAGAAGATTCCTCGAACAACACAGACGACTGTGTCGTACCAGCCCGGATTTCAGTAAAGCACTAAAGGATTTATGTAGTCGGCCTACGACAACATTATCCAATGTGCTTGCAGACAAATCAACCTCGACACTGCAGTTTCTGTACCATGGTCTATCATTTAGATATTCTTATCCTTCGATTGCTTACTGATTTCATTTTTATTCATCCAACTTACGGAAGTTCTGTCATTCCAGATAGTGATTGTGTTCTAACAAACAAGAATGACTTTTGTACCGAGTTGGTAGCGAGGCTGGTTTGAAAATTTCTATCTTTTGTGGCTATTTTGGACGATCGAAAAGTATGATGCAGTTACCCTCAAACTTGGACGTAAATATTATTAATGATATTATCTACCCAACTACCAAGGGACTATCAATTTTAAATATAACAGAATACGGCAAAACTGTGGACTGAAATATACCACACGGAAATTTCATAACAGTACCAAACCAAAACTGGATTCCTTATGACTGACAAAATTACGTTGTCTTGCCTATATTATCTAGTGGCGATTTATCAGCAGATTAACAAAAACGGCATGACGATAAGGCAAGACCAGAGGTACAGTTGATTTTGTCTATCGCTAGACGGATCCAATCATCTAGCAATACGCATGTGATCGGCGAAACAATAGATACACTAGACAAACATAATTCTAACGAAATGCGGACGAAATCACTGAAGCTGCACGTCTACGTACGACGTTTTCTGATCGTATCAAGAGTTTGATGATTACTTTGTCAAAATTCGTTAGTGGTAGTAAAAAAAATTAGGCAACATATTGTCCTCTTAGGCGAAAAATCACAAACCCCACGGATGCAAGTGAATCGGTTCGATGGGAGACGATGTCATTTGGTAATGCGTTAGCACTATCTTCAGAACTACGGGTCAACTCGTTAGAGTATTATCATTTCACATAAGAAGATCGGAGTACAACAAATGATCGGGTAACTGAATCAGACATATTTTACCTTTTAGTTGGGTAAATTGTTGGAACAATTCCTCACCGGCAATTGATCCGAAAGACTCTACGAATTGCTTCCGGTCATCCGACCGCAACAGACGATCAACACATGATGTGCAAAATGTTGAATCATTCAGTTGATCATTTTCCGGATGCCGCCAAGTCGCTTTCAACAGCCTGATGATAGCTTTCATATGAAGCTGCTCATCAACCGATCGTCGGCGCAGTTTCTACCGTACTTGATGAGGTTTAAGCGAAATCGTAGTACCTACTAGATGCGATCTGTTTGTTTCCAAACGCGGTGCCCTCATTGAAATCCGATATGATGCAGAACAAAGTGACTATAAGTGACCAAACTGATTTCTCACGAATTAGTGAAATTTTGAATGCAGTATGAATTGTGAGGCCCCTTCAAGGGACGATGCATATAGTAGCATGGATATTCCCAACTATGCGAGAAAGAATAATCGAACAGCAACTTCCGGGTTTGACGGCTATGGTCTGACAAGTTCAACTACATAAACAGTAAGCGCACGAGATTAGAAACGACCAATCCGAGTTGGAGTGGCATTACTATCGATCCAACCGCACTAGACAAGTCACGTCTAACATTAGTGTAGGTGCGCATGCACAGGCCCGATCTGTATGTGCATCAACTTACCTACGCGCTGCAGATAACCATGTCCACAGAATTTTACGTTTTCACTTAGAGACACCGGTTTTCTTAATTGCTATTGTACCCACAGAAGGCTGGAGCATGACTAGGCTCCCAACAGCATCAGTGTTTATTCCTTGTGAGATGCATGCAGACATTTTGAAGCTTTACCCACTTTAGAATGCAGCATTTAGCTCGCGGCAACTGCAAATAGTTCTGTAATATCTCCATCCAAAAAGAAAACTTTCATACTCTCTCAAAAGTTCCTTACTATCTCCTGTTTTAGTTAGGTATTACTACAGCAGTGGAATAGTAAGCCCAAATCTAAGGGAAACTGTGACTGAAAAGAGAAGCTAATGCAGCAAAAAGCATTGTATCTTCTAGGCTTCTATGCGAATAAAAAGAATAAATGATGAATGCAGGGGCCATTTAACTCCCTAAGGTTGACAACTCCGGCGGATTCAGTTATATATATATATATATATATATATATATATATATATATATATATATATATATAATGGGTTCTAGTCAAGCATGCTGCCGAGACAACAACAAAGTAAGAAGATTGCAAGCGTGCCACAAACAGGAAAGTTGGTCAGAACAAAAGCACCAGGTTTTCATTGTTTCCGTCAAAAGCATGTTCCATTTTTCTGTACTATTGTGTTGTTTTTTGGGACAGCAGTTCAGGCAGA
This sequence comes from Fasciolopsis buskii, assembly GCA_008360955.1. Lineage (NCBI taxonomy): Eukaryota > Metazoa > Platyhelminthes > Trematoda > Plagiorchiida > Fasciolidae > Fasciolopsis > Fasciolopsis buskii. The sequence goes on from LUCM01009471.1 coordinate 48,947, forward strand.
TCAGACACCATTTACACAATTGACTTCGATTCCGAGACACATCTCTCAGGGTCTCTATCCAGAACAGGGTGTGCATATCTTAATACCCAACCAAGAAGACAAGAAGCACCAACCGATAGCCCTGCGCTAGGTCAGCCTGATCGTTGTGTTGCTTCTCTGCCCTTTGGTCGGTGGGCAAAAAAGTGCATGCAAAGGTAGGCAGCCAGTAATCATAAACAAAACACCAAAATCATCGGATAAATTTCGGGACAGTTCGTTCTGGATGAACAGACATTCCCGGAAAAGCCGTTCTGCACACGAAGTTGGAAACTTGCATAATCTCATCCCAAATAGAATTAATGTGAAAATCTTCGGGAGTCGTGGGTTCGTCTCTAAATTTTAGCCACGCCCTTTTAGGTTAACTCCAAGCCAAAAACGACTTATTAAGTTCATTCGGATGTGGTCGTCCAACTGACAAACGGTGAAAACCGCTATGATTCCGATTACGCAGACGACACTGTCTGTTTTCGCGAATGGAGGCAAAATGCATTAGAGAAACTCGCAAGTGCAGAAGCTACGTTTGGTATGGCTTAACACATTCGAAAATGTAAAATAAGATTAAAAGTTTGGGATTCTGATACTCGAAGGGCAGAACCTAAACAACCGTTGGCCGCTCCATTTGCCGAGAGAGGTGGGCGGGAGACGGTAACACGGCATTAGAGGCGAGCACGCGTATAACCAATGGTCGAACGATGTTCGCTAAACTTTGCATTTTTGGCACCGACCTGATATTTCGCTGAAGTTTAAAGGCCATGTGTGGTATGCTGAGGTGCATCGAGTTTTATTGCGTAGTCTAGAGGTCTAGAATTTGCACACGGAAGAGCCTCGTCATTTGGGCGATTTCCAGTATCGGTGTTGGAGCGGTGTCGCTAGGACTGGATTGTTAGATGAGGTTGCGAGCTGAGGCCAAAAGTTTCGATTTGGTTAGTCATGCAACGGTAAGGACGGATCGCGCCTGGGCAACAGGACTGCCCAACAAGCCCGTTTGGACTGAGGTGAATGACGCACGGAGTAAAGGCTTAAGTGATAGCAGGCCAGGAAGCTGGGTGCGAAGCCGAATCGCGGAGCGAATGAAAGTGATTTGACTTTGCGACAAAACCAAAGGTGAACGGGACGGGGTTAAGACCGAAGGCTAACGAAGAGACAATGAGCTCGAGTGACGTGGAGCAATCGGCCAATAGGCTCCATGCTGTGGAGACCTAATATAAACCATTTCAGTAGTAGGAGATTGAATGTTTTCATGAAATAATTTACCATATGATATCATCGCTCAACTCGCCATAAAGAAACCATGGAAACACTGTACAGCTGTTTCATCCTTGTTAGGAATCATCAGCAGTGCATATCCACCGCACACGAACTGGGACGCGAACCCGGGACGAACGATTGAGTCGAACGCCTTAGCCATTACGCTACCGGGCAGGCTCTGAAGGGTTTGTTGAACTTCACCACATGATGTTGCATCATTCCGTCACTGGGCCTGAATTGAACAGGAGAATGGAAATTACGGAGGCGGATGAAAGATTTCGACCCAGCTAAAATACTGACGACGACAATTAAATAAACCATATGACGAGCCCAGTACATTCGTCAGTAGAGCACGTGGGCAAGTCAGAATGTCCCGGGTTTGCCACTAAACCAAAACCGCTACTATTAAACTGGCCATCTGCACTCAACCTAGGGTCAGCAACCCGCATGGCTAACAGTGTTTAGTTGAAAAAGGACCATAGCGTTTCCAAACGGGGCGTGCGACTGGGCTCCGCGTCAAGTTAAAAGCGAAGACCCATACAACCGATGACTTACGCCTACGCTCTCCGATCAAGTCACGTGATTCTGTACGCGATGGCCTTCAGCTAAAATTCAAATATCAAGGCTGAGCGTGAGACTAGACGTGTAGACTTCAATGCAGGCCCTACAAGTGTGCGATCATATTGTTTACCTGTGGGCGTATGTTGCATGGCCAACTGCTCTCACAGACTGACATCTGAATACCAGTACTCTACACCCAACCTCGGGATTGTAGACAGTGTTTGTCATCGATATTAAATCGGTAGTAATTAGTCACCGATGGACAAAAGCCTTTCTACAATTTGCGGGTCCACCAAGGAAGAGAAATTACAGCGAATCAGGGTACCGGATACCATAAAATTAATCGATACCGGTAGTATTAGCAAAAATGTTATTAACCGATGGTGCGCTGAAGTTGGAAGTAACCCAGAAGTCATTTACTGGACAGTGGGGATGTGGTGGTGTGCATGGGCATCTAGAGCCTATGACTACAGTTGAATAGTAGTGGGAATTCTGAAAAACCGCGCCCAATCTGAAATGATATCACTGCCAGTCTCTTGAGGATGACGACTGTTTAACCACTAAATTTTCCAACTCCAGTCGACAGTAAAGATCATGCTCATAGGATGTCTACCGACAACCAGCTTACCACCTCCCTCGGCGATGAAGCTCAACATCATCATCATTGTTCAGCGTTAAACATTAAGACAGACCTCACTGACCGCTGCCACGTTTCTATAAAAAGAAGAAACATCCAAGGGGATCAGGGAGTGGACCTACACAGGTGGGAAAAGATTAGCATGCTGCTGTAGCCAAATCACGGAACACAGTTTAACTGTACAAACGCACTACTTCAATCATTCTGATACGATAGAAAATGACAAGATGGCCACTGTTCACGGTTCACTGCCATATCCTTCAGTGTCTCCAGCCAGCTAGTTAACGAGTCTTTCGGACCCCAACCAACAAGACATGGGACACATACTTCACCTAGGTTTGCCGTAAATTTTCCCATCTCGCGTTGCCACGTCATCTTTTTACCTCTATGTGGCATCTTCCATTCATTGGGAGGAACCCAAAATAGGGCACGGTATGACAGACGAGTGTTCGGAAGCTCAACGAAACCACCTGGTATTCTAGAAAATCCATCATGACGAACACAAGAAATTGTGATGTAGGCCAACCTTCTCGCATTCCACTGGAGGTGGCGTAGAGAACCAAAGCGGGGGCAAGATAATACAACTCTTTTGAAGATCAACTAACTATTTCTCAACAAACTATTACTAAGTGAAGTTCGTTCGGATATCCGCGGACGGAACGACTGTTTGTCTTTAAAACGTGAAACAGCTCCATCATAATTTTGAAAGAAGAAAAGTCTATTCGATGCATTTTAGACAGGTGAGGAGATTAGCCTACTCCTCGCGACATTATTCGTCATGAGCGATGTGCAAACTATGAAGGAAGACATGGAAAGCTTCGACACTTTTAGGATCAGGCTTATAAACAGGGGTTTCGCGCAATAGTTTTGTGAGCGCTACTTCAAGTCGAAAGCAGCAATCGGCTCCTCGGACCACGCGAAAGATTTTTTGGGATTTTAAACTTCTAGGGACAAGGCCTGAAAACAAAAGGGGAAAGAACATCGATGCCTGACGTTTTTTGGATTCAATGCTTGGATTTCCTTGAGAGGCTCCATCTCAGGAGGAGCCATCAAAACAAACTATAGGGCATGTGCCGGAAGATTAGTGAGAAGGGCTAACGTCGAAGGCTAGCTAAACTACGCTTTAGAGTGCTCCGCCCAGCATACAACACGCTGCTATCAACTGCGGACAGGCGAACTGTTAGCTTCACAGATCGGTGCTGTCACACCTAATGCATTTCTAACCATGACTAGGACGGAACAGCCTGCGGAAAGTTGCCATGGTGACAGCTTATTCCATCCACTGTGCATACTGAAACCACCATATCTCGCAGTCCCTATGCGAGCTTGGTTTGAGTTCACTTCTCGTTACGAGTCCTGTTTCCTAATGTCTGGTATCAACGGAGATGGGCTAACGTATCAAGAAGGACCAAGATTAACAGGAATCCAAGTAGACAATACAAGACGAATCAGACCACAGGACATTAGGACAGTAAAGTGCGGGGCATTCTTAAGAAGCGACCAGTGCCAGTTGGTGTTAGCAGGTGGTTATAAACCAAGCACTTCAGTCAGTGCGAATCGAGAAAGTGAGACATTTACGGTCGGACAGTTTATCGCGGTCAAACCATCACTGTGCCGAAGCAGGTACAGCTGAGTGCAGACCGCGTCGCAATTTACATGAGTGATGCAATATGATCGGAAATCCTGGAAATAACCACGTCACCTGCTATTATTAGCAAGGCCAATCTAGATTGATGCATCATTTAAAGAGAGAAGCCAGTTGGACTACCGGTAACAAAATCATATGCAGCAATTACCACTGACGAGTAGGCAACGATTAAACTACGGAACCGACAATCGTTTTCGCTCCTTTAATGATAAATAACAAAATGGCCTCCTAGATGCACCTCATTCAAGAACAGACCTATTCTGGCATATATCTCTATGGAATTCATTGTATCAACCCAGTTCGGCAGTTTTCAAGAGGCCCATCGTTGATTTTGAATGGTCTTCAGTAATGGAGTGCGTGCCCCAAAACAACAAACTGGGTCTATCAGAACGACAAATAACTGGCAAAGCTCATCGCGCACAGTGGACGACTTAGTGGGATCCGATCAAAAAGCACGAAATTGGTCCTCTTGTTGAGAACCAAGGCGAAGTCAGAAAGGTCAAAAACAGCGGATTCAGGATTTCCGGAAAGACGCAGTCAAAGCTTCATAGCAGGGACAGAAGAGATGTCAATTAAATGGCACCGTTAGCAACTAAAGAGTTCGAATGCGCCCCTGCTTGTCGACTTCGGCAAACTAGATGAAAGATGCCCTATAAGCGTCAGCGATCAGATTGAATATCAGACGGCAAAACAAAGATGTGGGGCGGCCGACACAGAATTGCTTTCAGATACTGTGGCCAGTATGACCGACTGGCATCCCTGTCGGGCGTAAGCCAGAAGTAAACTTGGAAGAAATTGAAAAATAGCCCATAGAGAATCCTGTCGCTGGCCCTGTCCACTGCAATTCCCGAACATGAAGTTACCAAGCGTTTGAACAAAAGACAGCTAGAGACAACGCAGGGGCAGTTGCGCACCTGCACGCAAAGTCAGAGTCAATCATTGCGAAATCAGTCACCTCTACAGTTGTGTTCATTACACTACTCGGTTGCGCGGGTAACAGAATGCAACTGTCTCCGGAGTCAAAAACGGTTTGCAAGGTAACAACTGTTCCGGTCAAGCCAGTGGTCCACTGAGAGGCTAACTTGCGTATTCTGGTAAAGCACATTTGGTCAAAGGATCATGTCAAACAATGGTTTCGTTTTATTGATGGACTAAAGTTGCAGCGTTAAAGTAACATCTGTGAAATGCGGTGTTTAAGAAGTCTTGCCAGGAGAAAATCCACTACGTCATTGCTTGTTCGATTATTACGAGTTCAGCGCATTCGCAGTTGACGATCAATTTAACAGGTGTCTCCTCATCTGGTGCCAAGTAGCGGGTTGGGTAGCACGTAGCTCAGTACGGGGACAATGTAACATGAAACAGGCTGCAAGCTTCTCTTCTCTGCGATAACTTAGTGACAGCGACAGAAACTGCAGCTTTGCCTTATCACTTTCTTTGCGTTTTCATTTACTGGAGCTGATGTTCCAGATACTGGAGTTGGTCTTTCGATGATCTCCACTTACTCAATGAAACTCCGTCTGGCCTTCAATAATGTGCATAACAGCATCTCAAGGTTGACGAACTTAGTCAACAAAGCCCTTCGAATCGAGATGCAAAAACCACATCTATATGCAAATTGACGAAATGGTGGTGAAAAAACATGAATTCGACATCCAGCTGTTTGTGGAGTGCTGCTCAATCTGCGGAAAGGTAACCCGTGATAGCGAGCTGAAAATCGCACTGGAAATGCATCACTAACAGTCACTCTTCAATCAACCCACAGGCAAGTGCTTTGTTGACACGAATTAATGACAGGTTCATATATTATACATAGTGCAGTTGTGGCACGTGTCCGCGGACGGCATATGTGATCGTCCATTTCTTTTTCACGCTGTATAAGGTTTGAATAGCGTGGCTGAATTCAAATACAGTTTCTGTATTTGGTCGCGGTTATTTCTCATCGATAACTGGTTCGTCGAGGAGTTACTGCTCGAGGAAAATTCAAAAGTCCGAGGGTCGACACAACATACGGTTCCTCATAATTTTTCTTATTCAACGACCCAGATCAACTGTGCCCATGCATTTTGACACTCGGTGGAAAATGAAAACTCTCAGAATCAGAGCTGTAATTAATGAACCAATATCGAGACGAACGTAAACTGTCCTCAAAAGTCAGATATCAACGCAGATCCAACTGGAGAATGAATCTAAGACGATCGGGTGCGAGCACAAAACATTTCTGTCGGTAGAAGAAAAAATAAAATTTCGATTCCATCCACCTCTCGTCCGCGGTTTTTGTATAATTGAGAATAAGCTTAGCTTGTGCATTTGATATCTTCCGTGTGCATCAACACAGAAGAAAAAACAAGCGTACACAAGCATGCATGCATTCATACATATCGGTTGTGGTGAAGACCAATGAAAATGGTACGGACTGAGGCATACGTGGTAACACAGTTATACATATGCAAGGAAAAGATCTATCAACTGACTTGTCCATGCAGAAACCAACGCATTATTGATTCATAAATCCACCTTTTTCGAAAAAGAAACAAACAATACCAGGAAAAGTAGGGAAAGAAAAAGAAAACGAAAGTCGACACAGATGAGAAGAAACCGGGAAACTGAAAACAAGTGAGCATGCAGTTCGAATATTATCACCGACATCAGGAAAGGAGAGCTTTGCTGATCAGTATCTTGCATTAGTTTCTAGAAAATGAAGTACCGTTGTGTATACAGAAGTGTGATCGTTGAAACAAGAGATCAATCAGGTAGAGCACGGGGAACATTGATGAACACAACCTGAAACGAATACAAGTTACGGCCAACTCAACTTAGCCAACAATTCGAGAACAAGATGTTTCAATATGATCGGTCTGCTTTAAGGTTTGTGCAAATCTTCTGGTCTTATCACAGTAATGAGAAACAATTAATTTACACAAGGCTTTTCGACAGTGACGGTGGATCGTCAGTTTCATGGGGAAGGGAAGGGGAACAGATCGAGGAAAAGGTTGCATCGGGACGGCACAAGTGCTGGTGCTTAAACTGGTTTTTAGAGAAGTCGTGGTCTCTTGCGGTAAGAATCGGTCAGTTTTTGAAATCCCATTTCCGAATGAGCAAAGTTTACCTCGGTAATTGGTCCATCACCGGCCATCAAAGTGACCGGAAGGAGAGATTGATTCAAATAGAGCGATTCCATGGATTGGGAATGCCATGATCCGTTGCACTTCGCTTTCTCCAACTTGCACATGGGAGAGTTTAATAATAAGTCCGGAGTATCCCCTTGGTATATGAATGTGAGGTCTTCTGCCGAACGTGTCGTGATCATCTCTGATTTTACCGTCACGGAGGGCTGGGGAGTTTCCCCATTAACAAGTGTCGGGAGATGATTCTGTTCTGTGGGTCCAACCTTTAGATTCACATTTGGGTTGCCGTATTCGTCAGGTGAGAGATCGTTGTCATCGGACTGACTCAAACAATCCGAGTTCGAAGACAAGCCGGCTTTACCAACCAACCCGTTCACACACGTGTAGAAGTCGGACTACAAGGCAGTGGACGGAGTGGAAAACGATCACAATTAGATGAAGAAAAAGCATCAGTGAAGATTAAACTAAGGAAAAACAACCGTCAGCTAAACCAACACAACGAATACCGATGGGCAGAGAGAAACAGGCAAATTTATTGGAGGACAATTGATTGTAACACATTCAAAGGTGAACAAAGCAAGTAGTGACATCTAAATACATATACGGTATGGTAAGGAGTGACTGACGAAGAATGTTTGTAATGGAAACCTTATCCGTCATTTTAAGTTACACAAAAAAAAACAGATTTAGTGGAATGAATCAGAGGAACAAAAGGATTATTCAAAGGCCAAGTTCACAGCATAAGTGCTGTAGAACCTGCACTCTTGTCCCGGAAAGTAAAAGTGACATATAATCATAAGGAATTCTAATGCGTCAGACGTAGTAACACATGGCTAATCAGCGAATTGTCGGCTAACATTTAAACGACTGAAAACAAGCGGTGTTGTTTTGAGACCTGCTTGCTCACCATACATAACACATCAACCTACATGGATTACAGCTGGAAACAAATCATATGGGGTTGGGATACGCCGGCGTTGCTGCGTCGTGAACCCGACACGTGGCTTCCGCTTGTCTCTCCACTTTTTCCTGACTGCCCTGGCATTTTAATACGTCACTTTCAACAAGACATTTGAGCTTTAGTGAAGTTTACCAGCAAAATAAAAATGAAAATAGCCTACGCGATTAAAAAATAAGTGGTCGTAGATCGAAACATATGGAAAGCTGTTTTTGAATAGTGAATTCTTCAAATGTCACACGGAATTAGTTGAAACTATCGTGGGTAAGCAATGCAGAGATTAGAAATTCATAAGCGTTTGCAGGATACACAACGCAACAGTCGCAACAAAAGCGACCGTCATACGGTTGGTTGGGTAGCACGTTTCCCCATGCTGACTTCAACGCTTAACAATCTCCGCCGAATATTTACACGAAATGGTACTGATATGGTTCATAGAAGCAACAGATGAAGGTAGGCGTATGAAGGAACTGAAAAGACTGAAGTAACTGAATTCATGCTGCCACCATATGCTACCATGATGTCATCAAAAAATCAGTCGTTCATTTCCCCCGCATGATTAGCAGATAACACGGAATCGTTACATCAACTAACGTCACATCGAGACTACACTTTGACGTGGTATGACGGCTTGCGTGCCTCCATGACCCAACGAGTTACACAAGATGGCTTATCTCAAGCCGAAGATCCAATCATCCCTGGAAGGTCAATGAGTAGAGGCCTAACGAAGAAGTCTCCTGGTCCTCCAGTCGCGGGTTGATCTGTGTTAGCAGCTCAGTCGGAAAAACGAGTGGAAGAATAACTGATCCAAGTAGATGGGCTCCCACTCAGCTATTCCCCGCTGCCTTGCGGTCAGATTCTTGTCAGAACCAAAGGCTTTGGTTGAGAATCCTAATCGTTCTTCTGTTTAGCGGCTGGACTCCTTAGCAGCACCTGTTCACCAATCCCCAAGAGCTACAAGCCTACAAATAATTCCACACTACATCGGTCGTCGCGCAGGATGATCAGGACC